>KK112243.1:10788-47914 GCA_000611955.2 Stegodyphus mimosarum | reverse complement strand
ATGCTGTAAATTTGTCTCTTTCTTTTAATGCTTTGCATAGACAGTTTTATTTGATGCTAATGGTTTATGATAGTAATTGTTCCTCCATTCTGCAATAAGAATTTTTTTAAACTGGGACTGGCTAATCTGATACCTTAATCTGTCCCCAGTTAATAGTGAGTTGATTATAGGGTATAACGGCAGGCAAACTATTTGTCATAATACCTATAAATGAGAAGTGCTGCTTGATTATTACATTTTTAATCGATTCATATTCATAGTATAGGAAAGAAATCTTCAATATATATATATATATATTATATTTACATATATATAAAAATGGGCATTAGATTTGCAATAAAAAGTAATGTAATGAAACTGAAGGGAGAATTGTGTACACAGTAAAATGTAAATTTTGCAACTGCTCAATTAACTAAATAGAGACGTAATATTTAGACCTTGATCTGCACAATAATGCTGAATGTAGATTTGGAACACAGTAGTCTTCAGAAATTTCTAGGTATGCATTCTACATTTTTTTTGTTTTTTTCTTTTTAGAAAGTGCAGTGAATGGGAAGCTCGCAGTTATCAAATGCAAAGTAAATTGCTCTTTCTGTTGAATGAACTGAAAAGAACTGGTAAGATACTTTATATATTGATGTCTAAGCTAAATTATTCATATAATTGTAACTTGATCTATTTTTCCTTTTTTTTTTTTTTTTTTTTTTTTTTTTTGCAAATAACTGTTTACATTTTACCAAAGTTAAAAAAGTAGCCAATCCATAAGATCATTCATTTTCCAGGTCATAACAATACATTCTTTATCTTTATTTATTAATTTTCTATCTGTGTGAAAACATATTTTTCTAATATTTGCATGACTTTTTTGATTTGGAAATCTAAAATACCTAAAGATCTGTAGAATTAATGTTTTTAAATAGGATGACAGTTACATTACATTTTGCTTAGTAAGAGCATCTATATTTAATAGATAAAACAATTTATGGTAAAGAAAGTTTTTTTTTTATTATTATTTTGTTTGTTTTTGCAATGAGATGTGCTGTAAGCTATTATTGGCTGATTATTTTATTGTACTTATGGGACTAGAACATGTTTCCTGAATGCTTAGTATGGTATCTTGCAAGTCAGGCAAAAGGCAGTTTTCATCTCAGTGCCAACAAATATCACTGTCATTTATGGAGAGGGATGTCACTATATTAGTTTCTGAGCTTCCTTTACAGAGGCTCTAAGAGTTATGGAAAAATATGCACTTGGTTTCAGAATGATTTAGTGGGTAAAGTTCAAAGTTGTATGTGTGCTGTAGAGTAGTGGGGCAGATTGCATTAACATCTAGTCAACACAGTAGTTTGTCTGCCTTGTGTAAAGGGGAAAATGGAATTGTTGACCATCATTCCAGGACATCATCAAGGAGGAGATTATTTATTTACTTTTTCCTTGTGTGTTCTACTTACATTTTCTGTATTTGGTGGACAGGTAAAAAGAATGAATTTGCCATAATAACTGTAAAATGGTGTCATAAGCTGGCAGTTATTCTCTCTGGCTGCTCTGTTTCTGCTGACTACAGAACTTTGACCCTTATCAGTCATATGTTAGTATTTTACCATTTGAGCAAAAAAAAAGCTTCCACTTAAGCAATAAGAAATTACCAGTGTTATTTATAATGTTTGACATTGTTACATTTTCAGCATTTTTCCTATTTTAAATAAATATTCAAGTGAAGTACAAGATTGCTACAAAAGAAGTATACTTTCAATAATTTACAAAAAAGCTCAGGGTAGGATAATATATATAACTTTTTTTTTACTTGTTAAACTTAATTTAAGTCCTGGAGTAACTGCAATTGGCATAGAACAAATTTTACTTCTTTTTCCTAAAAGTTTCCAAATTATAATAATGGAATTTGAATTTCAAAACCCATTTTTGATTTCCATGTGCTTTGTTGAAAAATATGGGCTTTTGGAAAGGTGCCATAGACAAGTTTAACATATTCAAATGCAAAGGGTTGTCTAGTACTTCTCTCTATGCACAGACATCACATACTTTTGAATTACTTAAATATTTTACATTGGTTTCTGCTTAGAAGTGATTTTAAAAAGCTTAAATGTCCATTGAACTAATTGATAATGTGCTGAATTGCTGAATTCTGAATCTGAGGTACATTCTTCATTGCAAACACAGTAATTCTCCCTCTTTAGTCACATAGCTTATGGTATTTGTGTATGTCATTGTGCAGAATACTGGTTAAAAACTTCTTACTTGCATGCATGCACTTCTTCAAATTTCATTGCAATATCTTTCACTGTGCTTTAAAAAAAAACACTGAAATTGTTTATTTCTTTTGTGTTACCTGTTTATAAGCAAATGATGTTAGTAAAATTATTTAATGATAGTTAATGTAGTATAATTTCAGTGGATTTTTTTTAATTAGGTAATTCCAATCACAAGATTGTAGGTGAACTTTTGCAAGAATGTATGGAAGAAGGTGCCACATTCACGAATATAATACCGTCCTGGTCAAGGTAATTTTGTGCTTTTTCTTTTGGCATTGAACATACTTGAAGCTTCAGTGTCTAACTTCATGTTAATATGTCAAGGCATTTATTTATCATCCAGGCAGCCTGACAACTTGCTCTGTTGCCATTTCATACAATATAAAATCTTGAATTTATCATGCATACTGAGTAGCAGGTCACCAGTTCTCAAAGATATTGGCAGTTCAGAAGATCTTTAACTTTGTTGTTTTCTTTCTTTAATCAGTTATGCAAATCCCATAAGGCATATCCGCCCAAGGAAAGGATACGTCTTTAGAGGAATCTTTTAAGGAAATTGATGTATTTCATTTATGTTACATATGAAGAAAATTATGCTAGTATACATGCAAATAAACCATTTGCATAAATTCCAACCCAGGTTGAACGATTAGTGTTCTGTGGTCTTAACAAGCTAGCCACAACATATTTACTGTTCTGCATTTGAAAGAACTTTATGTTTTCATTTATTGTATTTTGTTTTCTACAAAGATAATTTAAAAATCACTAATCACTGTTTTAACTTCTCTAATACAAGTGGGAACACTCTTTACTTCAAAAGTTAGGCAATGGATTATTTATTGACCTAAGCACATAACTGCTGGATATTAAATTACCTTGCATCAATTAAACAGTGAAATTAATTTTTCATTCATATAAGCCTTAAAACTAAACTATACTAAAATAAGGGCAAGTAAATTATTTTTAAATTCTTTGTCTTTATTGAATTATTTTTAAAATTAAGGTGATGAAATTATTTTTAATTTCTTTAAAGGCAGCTACCACATTTATATTCAACTAAAACTGAACTGAAACATTATTTAAAAATTATTTTTTGTAGTTGGGAAAAGACTTGTAGGTTAATCCTTCAGGCGGCTCTATCCTTCCATCGATATGTTTAAAAATATTTGTTGTGATACTCTCAAGTACACATTCTTGTATTTTGAACTATGCCCAGAGAATTAATGTAGGATATATATTGAAAGAAAAAGAATGAAGGTACAAAATTAGAGGATTAATTTGGATTTATGATCAAGAAAGTGTCGCTTATTCATGGCTTTTGAAGAGATTTAAAGACCAAACCCCGGAGCCATTGAGTGTTAAATTAACAGCAATAGGACTATCTGTGCTTAGTTTTAATTTATTTTCCATTAATGAATCTATGCCAAATGTATTGAAATTGTTGTAGTATACATTTATTGAAATGTAGTAGCGTACTGTATTAAATTATTTTTCTTGTTTTATCTTTAATCATTATAAAATAAATAAAATAAGGATATCTAAATAAATCTACAAACAGCTTAATTTACATTAGAAAAATAAATAAGATGGATGAAGTGGTATTTCCAGTTTTGCTCTGTACATACATATAAAAATAGAATTTCAAAATAAAATAGTTTCATGAAAGTTAATGTTTGCAGGTTAATATTGTAAGGTGAAGGTTAATACTTGGAGGTAAAATATTTGGGTAAAAGTAACAAGCAGGATTGTAGCAAGATAAATGTCATCACTAACTCTTTTTTTATGTTTGTGTTGTTTATGTTTATAGTCGACTTGTAACCTATATTGTTTAAAAATGAACTTTTTTTCCCTTCTAGAGAGAATATGTATGATGAATTAGGTTTCAATTGGAAGTGGGCTAAGGAAGATCTTTTATCTACGAAAGCTTCAAATTTGAAGCAGAAGTCTGAAATTATATCTAACAAAGCAAAGGTAATGTTTTTATTTCTTTATTAATTTCTTGTTATCTCTATATCCCTTTCCATTATTGTCATTTTTATTCTAAGTTGTCTTTTTAAAAATATATAGGATCCTGAACTAGCAACTTGGCATTCCAAATGGGACAACTTCATAGTTTCCCTGGGTTCAAAGGATTTGCAGCGTTCAGCGGAACTGAAGACCTTGATCAGAATGGGTGTTCCCCATGAATACAAGGGGAAAATATGGAATGGGTAATGTTTTAATTTAAACATGTCACTAAAATTGCTGCATGAAGTTGTAGTTTACTTTTAATTATGTTTATGCATTTGCCTCTTCTAATTCAGGTGTAATTAAGAGTTTGATTTATTATTTTTTTTTCCTTTTCTAGATGTGTGAAAATGTGGTTAAAGAATGAGAAACAGCACCTAACGTCAAATTATTACAATATTCTTCTGACTTCAAGAGAGTATATCTCAAAATTAGATCCTTCTTCAAAGCAGGTTTGTTTGGAATAGTTCTGAATTTATCTAAATTTTATTTTTTTATACTTTATTTTCGATATTCATATACCTAGCATAATTATGCATAATATAATAAAATAACAGAAAACATTTAGCAAAATTAAACTAATTTTTAAAAATTTAATGCCTATTAAAACTTAATGTTGCTGCAGTTAAAAGTATACATGATGATAAATTTTAAGGAAAAAAATTGGGCCTGAATTGCCTGGTCTATAATGTGAAAACAGCCATGGCCTCTTTTTTTTCTGAATGAAGAGCAATAACATGAGAAATATCAGTATATCTTTAGTGAAAGAAAAATGTGAAATAAAGAGCATAAAATCCTAAAATAAAAATAAATAAGTATTTAAAATACAGTTGTAATCCATTTTGAACAAATAACAGTTATAAAGAAAAGAAAAATATATTTATTCAAAAATAAACCTCCCCTTTTTTTCTGTATATTTGTTCTGAAATTTGATAGAGTTTTTAATGGATATTTTGATAAATAAAATTACAGAATGACTTTAATTATAATAGTACGAGGGATGAACAGTTTTTCTTAAATGCTAAATAAACCACATAGTTATAATTACTTATAAGTAAACTACACTCCTCTAAAAAAATAAGCAACAAAGGCAAAACATGGAATAAAACAAAAACTACTTAATTATATGCATGAAATTGATCCAAGAGGTTGGTATGGTAGTACTAGACCATATAGCAAACAAAAAGCAGAGACGTACAAAAACGCATATATTATGACCATTACATTGCGAAAGACCAAATGGGTCGGGAGAAGTGGAAACATCATGCTAATAATGAGTATGATACCCTCTAGCTGAAATGCGTTGTTCACAACAGCGAGGCAGCCTGGCAATAGTATTGTTGAACTACCACTAATTATGGTTGCCAGGTTTAATGATTTAAATTCAGGCCAGCATTCATTATACTGGTCGTTGATGTACCTGAAAACAAATAGGTAACATTGTCCTGGGGACGCAACTAAATGGTACTGTTATTTCAATGAGACTGAAGGAAGAAAAATCTCTCTTTCTTAGAATTACAGCAAGCCAAAATAAATGTTCATGTAACTTTTATTTCTTAAAATTTATCCTAAAATATAAAGCTCATCTTATTTTCAAGTAAATATGATAAATCACCGAATCAAGCATAATTTGCAAAACGTTAAATCAATAAACTGATCTGTGCAATATGGTTGGGGGGGCGACTAGCTCCAGCCAATACTGAAACAGTAACACATATGGAAATTGATTGGCTTATGTTATTATCTTCATAAGTAATACAAAACAGTTATTTAAAATCAGTAGTCCTGTTTCTGACTGATACAGTAAATAAGATAGATTAGTTCAGATGGTGACAATAATAAGTTGCATAAACTTATTTCAAAGGTTAGGAATTATTTAATTATTCAGAAAATAAAATTAGTTAATTATTCAGACAAGAAATTGCAAAAGAAATGCAGTAACACCTCTTTTTATGTTTTCTCGATTTATGCTGGTTCGTTATAATGTTCTATTAAAAAAAAATTGATGAAAATTCAAAATTTCATATTTTTTCTGTAAGAAAGCAGTTGATTACTTTTCAGTGAGAATAATAAAAAATACCACTATACAATCTATACATTCAAATATATATGAATATATACAAATTGTACATTATGAGCAAATGAAAGGCATTGTGAGAAAGCAAAGGGTGGGTTATCTATGCTAGCTATGATACAGTATGGCTGAAAGGTAATTTCAATCAGATGGTCTCTTGCTTTCCATTCATCACATTGCTTGTTTTTGAGTGTTAGATTTTTTTTTTTACATAATAAGTTACTTTGGTGATTTGTGAATTATTTTCCATCTTCATAGTTTTGGAAAAAATAAAAAATGTTCCTTTATATATTATGTTAAGTGAGATGTATTCTTTTACATAGCATGTTTCTAATTAAGGGCTGTTTTGTTGTATACACTAACATGTGTCACACGGGTGGCAACGAGTGCTTGCATTATGTCCCAACATTCCTTGGAACAACTGTGCTTAGTTGTATCTGTGTAGGTAACGTGTATGGTTTATTCTGTGTCTTTAAAATGTTCAAACTTATCGAATCGTCCACCCCTTACTATTGAAGACATTCACTGGCAGATTTCTGAAGTTAAAGGAGCTACTGCCATGAGTGAAGGCAAAGTGCATAAGTGGGTCATAGTTTTCAAAACTGGCCATGACAACTCTATAATGAGGCCCGCTCCGGTCACCCATTTGTGATCACAGACAATATAGTGGCTTCAGTTGAAGTGAAAATTATTGAGAATAGATGCTTCACCATAAGCACTCTTTCAAACGAATTTCCTGAATTGCCTGGTCTATAATGTGAAAACAGCCGTGGCCTCTTTTTTATCGGAGCAGGCGGCAAGTTTCTATGAAGAGGGTATTCAAAATCTAGTTCTAAGGTATACATGTTTAAACAAACTTGGCAACAATGTTAAAAAATAGTATGTAGAATCTGAAAATAAATTTGGTTTTTGAACATTTTCATTCGTTTGGTTTTTATTTTCAACCAGCCTTTACTTAAAAAAACACCCCTCATAATAAGAGAAAAGCTATTTCATTGGAAGTAGAACTGGTAGTGATACATCAGTTTAAAAGTGGATAGTGAGAAGCTGACATCATATGGCCCTTAAATCAAACATCTTCAGCTGTATGAACAATTTTGAAAAATACAGAAAAAATTAAGTCTTCTGCTACAACGTCATCAAGAAAAAAAAGGTGATGAAATGCAAGAAACTTAGTTTTTGAAGACTTGGAAAGATGGCTCAGCATTTTTATGAGTCACGAAATGCTACATAAGATTCCCTTAAATCTAGCCATAACACACTGCTGAAGCAAACAAGAATGAATTTCATACTAGAAGAAATGGGTAACAAACCAGATCTTTTATGGCTAATCAAGGATGGTTTGATTGATTAAAATGGTAAATGAACATTCACAGTTTGAGGATTACTGGTAAGACAGCTATTACAGACAATATGCTGCAGGAGAATATCTGCAGTTTTTAAAGTAAATTACTACCAATGGAAAATTTTCCTCACAAGTTTTGTTTAATGTGGATGAAGCTGGTTTATTTTTGAAGACGATACTATACCATACATGCATTTCATGAGACGGAAAACATGCTTCTAGCTTTAAAGAATCAAAAGACAGACTCAGTTCGTTTTTAGGAGGTAATGCAAATCATTCTGAAACACCACAGCCATTGAAAGGAATAGACAAATCAACACTTCGCATGATTTGACAATCAAACAGAAAAGCCTGAGTCATTCTAGAAGTTTTTAAAGACTGGTTTATAAATGAATCTTATTCATTAAGAAAGCCTTATTGCGATGAAAACAGCATTGAATCAAAAGCCATTTTTTTGATAGATAATGATCCTGACCACCCAACAATTTTAGAATCTATCAATACTTGTAATCCAGTGAAAGTCGTCTATCTGCTGCCAAATACAATGCTTATACAAACTATGGATCAGGGTGTAATATGCAAATTTAAAGCACACTATTATGATAAATGTTTCAAAATGTAATTGACAAAACTGATGCTAATGAAGTAAACATATTGCAGTTTTGAAAAAATTACAGCACTGTAGATGCTTTGCAAAACATAAAGTATGCTTTGAATGAAGTAGCTTCAAACTGTATAAATAAAGTTTGAAGAGGTCAGAAATTTGCTAAAATAGCAGTGAAATTATGGAGAGAAATGATGTCATTACTACAATTGATGCTTTAGCGTTATGGGGCAGGAACGAATGAAGTTGATGAAGAGGACATTAAGAAATCACTGAAATCTTATGGAGAACTGAAATGAATGAAATCAAGTGAAGAACTGAAAGATTTGATAAATAGTATAAATTGATATGAAAGTAATTTATGCAATGAAAATGCTTTAAAAATATTGCTAAAGAAAGACCAAAAGATGTATGAAACTTCATAAAGAACAACTTCGTTACTCTTGCAAAAATAATGGAGGAATTTTTGGAGCATGTTCCAGATTTGGATCACAGTTCAAATGGAAGAAGAGGAATTTTAGACTCTATTAGTTGTTATGAAGAAATGCTGATTCAAAGGCAAAGGCAGCAAACCAAATATATATATATAGTTTCTTTATAAAAAAAGTAATTTTTATTTATAATACATATGTAATGAACTAAGAATCTAATTTTTTGTTAAAATACATATATGTAGTAATTAATAAAATTAGCATTTGATTTTAATTTTTCTTAATTTTGAAGTAGTTTTTCATTGTTAAGTACAGTTTTTAATCTTATTGTATTTGTGTTCATTTTTATTTAAAATGCTTTGTATGATATTTAAAAATTTTTATTGACCTCATTTTACTTTTTGATTCACTTAATGCTCTTTTTTTTGTGCATTAAGACCATAACCAGGGTATTAGTGTAAAATAATAATATGAAAGCATATTGGTTTTGTTGTGTTCTTATTCTGCATAAAAGAAAGACTGATATTCTTTTCCTGACTTTTACAACTTTTTATATGTAAGAAAAAGAGAAGTATTAAATTACTAAAAAGTCTGCGTATTAATACACATAAAAGGGAAATAATTGGGTAATAAATTTTGGTTTACTTTAGATTTGTCTGCATTTTCTCTTTTATTTACTTATTTATTTATTGTCATTTTATGCTATTCTGTTTATTCTCTATCTGCACAATTTGATAATTTTGATTCTTTTGCTCTAAATAGGACATTATTAAATTAAATGTTATCAAAATTGTGCTGTTCTTCATATGTTCACTTTTATTTATAGTAATAAATATATGTAGAAATATGCAAGGAAGTGCATGAAATTGGTTTCTAAAAATTTTTCGTATACAGAATATGTTGAAGTTAGTATTAAAATTGCATTTGGAATATGCTTGGCGAGTCATTATGTAGGATATGTCCATTCTATCTTGTTGGCACATAGCTTCCTTAAGGTGGCAAATTCCCAGATTTGTTGTAACTCTACAGAAAAAAAAAGTCTCCATCAATCACTTTAAGAAATTTACAGCTGCTTAATGTTCTGCTGTATTTGTTGACATCCCCACAGGCAGTTACAATGATCGGTAATATGATGAAACACCCTGAAAATTTTCCTGATATTAGCAGCATCACTAGGAATTCATTATGCTCATACCTGAAAGCCAGAACTTTGAGTAATGCCTGCTTTATGTCCAGGAATTTCCAATTTTCATGTTGCTGCATCTCAGTATCCAAAAACATATTCTGGATATAAGGCAGCTACACTGGCAATAATTGCAAAACTAGGTGCCATTCACCTGAAAAAGATACATGCCAGTATTTTCCGAAGTATGGTCCAGGAGATAATTTTTGGTGAATTGTGGAAAATTCTGAAATCTCTCTATCATTCATATAGAGGACCCGAAAATAACTAAAATGACAATACTGCAGATGAACATTGCGTAGTTATAGACTGTGTCACTAGGCCTTCATTGTTTAAGATTTTTTGCACATATTTGCTAACAGGCATGGAACTAAGTAAAATATTTGTCCTCTCCATTCACGTGTATGCATTCTTATTCACAGTGTCCTGCCATTTTTGTAATGTGCGATCTTAGATAACTGAAATTACATTTTTTGTGGAGAAAAACTGCAGTTGAGACTTTTATTATTATTCAGCAAACCTTTAAAGATGATGCTTTGAGTATTTCAGATTAAAAAAATGGCAACATAGCAAATGAAAATTGCTACGATTTGGACATCCATTGATGAGCAGAAGTGAAGAAAACATTAAGAAAGTGTGAAGACTGCTTATGAAGATTGTCAAAAGACCATTCACCTGATTTCTGAAGAAATTTCGTTTTCAAATTTATTTGAAAGCGTAAAATCGTCTTTTTGTCTCACTTCTGCTACTCACCTAATCTTCCTCTTGGTCAGTTTGATCTCTCCTTTTATTTTCACAGATAAAGAAAACTTTCAAAAAGGAATTCTGTGATGTAGATGTGGATGAGATGCATGGAAATATATTACTTCTCTTGAATAATAATCTATGTTATTAGCATCAGAACTATTATCTTAATTTCAGCAGTAGGCAAAATATGGTAAAAGTATTGATGCTGATATCGATCAGTTGGAGGAATTAAATACGTAGGTGTGAAGTGTAACACAAATGTTTAAAAATAGTTTTAGTTATTTTGGGGTAGCTCCTCATATTTATATATGTATCTCATAAATTCCAACACTCGAAGCTTTTACTCAGAGATGTTTTCATCACATCTCCCAGTCTCCGAGTAGGTCATCTATCTCTTGGTTTTTAATTTTTGTTTAGCCTTTACTGAGAAAATTGTTTTCATCGCATCTCCCAGTCTCTGAGTAGATCACCTAATCTCTTGGTTTTTAATTTTTTAGCCTTTACTGGGAAAATTGTTTCCCTGCAATATATGAAATGTATTCAATGAAGGAAACTTAAATTGTGCAAATTGCATTCTTCCACTCCTCGTAGTTTTCAGCATAATTTTTCTTGCTAAATTTTATTTGATCTGACTTTTCTTAATCAACTGTGGACATGTGTAGAACATTCAGGCATTGTTTAATCAGTGTTAATATTTGTGCTTAGTTTTGTTTTATACCAAAATATGGCATGCTGCTCAGTTTATCTACATAGTAGTATGTACAGTGTGTAAAAAAAAAAAAAAAAAAAAAAAAAAGAAATAGTTCTATATCTCTAGTTCTACTAGACCAATTGACAAAATTTAACTTGCTTTTTTCGTGTCTTGAAAGCGTGACTTACGATATGTATTAGATTTATATATAGCAATGTTCTAATTTAGGTATTTTGACATAAAAACAGATTTTTCTGAAATGGTGTCAGGACTACTGTTCCTTTTAGTTGATTTTGCAAACATAACTGGAGTCCTGAGTTGGAACAGGGAGTTTACTCAAAGCTATGTTCATACGTGTTAGAAAATACAACAAAGATAAGAAGGGTTAAATTTACCCGTTATTTCTGACACAGCGTACAGCCGTTCCTGCACTTTGGGATACATAGACGAGCACTTTTGGGTCTAAACATGGGAAATAAGAAATAAACTAACTTAACTAAATAAGAACTAAGCTTAGATACTTTATAGGGAGTAATTCGAAGATTGACCTTTTTTTAACACTACATATGTAGTGAGCGGAATGCAAAAACTAGAATATGTCTTCAAATATCAGCAAGAACTAAGTTCTGGCCTTAAAGGCAGACAATGAAAAGTACACGAGTGGTAAAGGCAGCGAGAAATCTTTCTCCCTCTTTTTCTCTTAGTTAAAAGCCATATCTTGAATACTTTTACAGTTTCCAACCTCATTTACATAAACAATTCTCTTTCGTGCTTATTCTGGCCAGAATAAGTTTAGAATAAAAAAAGTTTTAAAATAAACATTAGTAAATCTTAAAATACTTGCAATGGCATACCAATTTTTTTCCATATTTCAATTCTATGACTGAAATTATACCTAACTGCCAAGTTTTGTAAAAATCGCACAAGTAGTTTTTAAAAAATTAGCTTTCAAAATTTTAGCTCCTCAATGCTAATTGAATTCTATATATATTTATTAATATATCTTTTATTCAAAATTTAGGCTTAATCCAAATATAATTCGCACATATTTTATGATTTATTTTCAAAATTTGTATTTTTAAATATTTTTTATATATTTTTCAAAAACGTTTTTGTATAATAACCCATAAAAATTTTAACCATCTTAAAGTAGATGTATTTCTAGGCATACCTGAAAAAAATTTAGAGTTTTTGATTCAAAATTTCCTAAGATGTGCATGAATTTACATAGTGGCACATTTTGAAATTTGGCATATTCGTTACAAGCAATAATAACGCCAAATGTGGTTTACACAGTTTGTTAAAATTATTTGAAATTAATGAACATGACCTTTATTTGCGCCAGTGTACAATGAAAAAAATGAAAGGAAAATAGGTTGTTTTAAATTAAGGAGTTCGCCAAGTGAATTTTTCTTGGCGCAAACTGAAAAAACTGCCCCAAGATAAATTTTGCACCAAATTTTACAAAATCTAATATTTAGGCATAATTTGAGTCGTAGAATTGAAATATCGAAAAAAATTGGTATATCACTTCAGAAAAAGTCTGATTTTGTGTCAAAATACCTCTGTTAGAACAATGCTACATATAAATATAATATATATGCTAAGTTGTGCTTCTTAGACATAAAAAATGCAGTTTGAATTTTATCAATTGGCCCAGTAGAATAGACGATATGGACCTGTCCCCCCTTTTTTTTGCACAGTGTACATTAATTATTAATTTTATTTTCATTATTTTTGCTTTTGTGCTTTGATAAAATAAGATTTTCTTCCCTACTCAGGGTTCTCAAAATATGAAAGTGAAAGAAGCTTTTTGAAGTGAAATTAGATTAAAAAACATACAATTTGAAATCATTGCAATTAGAATTAAACATTAATGTATTTTGCATCAGAGTCATACAAATAATTCAATAATCTGAATCATGCATTTTGAAGTAAATTTAAGTCAATTTGGAGTTACTTTGAAATGGTGTCATGGCAACTGCTGCCAGGTAGGTTATCGGTTTTTCATAGTTCAAAGTTGGCAGCTGTGATATCTTAATTATAATTGAAAATTATTATAAATTAATTGTTTATAAAAGTTATAAGTTTATTTTATCATGTCATTTATAGTCTTGTAGTTAACAATCTTCTTTTTTATGTCTTATGTCATAACCTATATGGATGTAGGTGGCGATAAATTGCAAATATATGCAGATGATGAGGTTAAAATGTATGTGAGCACCGTTGTGTGCTAGCAAGGGAGAAATATTGAATATATCATGCATACTGATTAACTATGCAAATTTTAATATGCTTCTTTATTTTCTGTTGATTTTAATTTGGATATCTTCCTTAGCTGTATGTTCTGTACTTATTTCATATAAAGAAAAGAAAATATTGAAATCTTTATATATATATATACGTAGACAGGGCTGGACAAAAATATAGAAACACCAAAATAGAAACATATTGCTGTGACTAATACAGTGTAGGAAAACTGCTGGCATTCAAAACAGCTTGTAATCTTCTAGGAATGGATAAATAGAGGTCTTGTTTGCATTGCAAGGGAATTGTATACTTTCTTCCAGTAAAATGTTGGGAAGTTTGGTTTAGAGTGAGAGAAGTGGATAGCATTCATGTAAATTTCTCTCCAAAATAGCCCACAAAGGCTCAATAATAGTGATATATAATGACTTTCATGGCCATGGTAGATGTGAAAGTTTGCCCTCATGGCTTAGAAAACCAGTCCTGAATGATGTGAGCTAAGTGAACAGAAATTTTGTCATCTAGAAATATGGCATTGGGGAACAAAATTTATACCATGGGATGAATATAATCAGCCTAAATGGTCACATAATCCTTTGCAGTAATGTGACCTTGCACAGTAACGATGGTTCCCATGGAATACCACTTGCCACAATATGGCAAGCATCATTCATTACAGAAACAGTGTTATGGGCAGTTGTGAGTGCATCATGTCGGACCTAAATGAATTTGAATATGGACAAATTATTGGGGTTTGTGTGTTAGGTGCTTCCACAACCCAGGTGGCTGAAGTATTTAGTGTTTCAAGAAGCACAGTATCTAAGATTAACTCATACAAGAAAAACAGAGAAACCATATCTGCTAGATCACAGCATGGACAGAAATGTGCATTGAGTGATCATGACAGACAATCATTGAAGACTACTGTGATGAAAAACAAGAGGACTAAAGCTGCAGAAGTGACTGTTGAGCTGAATGTCTCACTTTAAACCCTGTCAGCACGAAAACAATACAAAAGGAGCTTCACAAGCAGGGTATTTCTGGGCAAACTGCAATTGAAAAGCCATTCATCAGTGATCAAGCAGCAGATTAATGTCAGATGTTATAAAAGAGAAAATAATATTTAGGATGTTGTATAGGTGGCGTTAGTGAGCAAACACATCAGCGCCACCAACAGCTTTTGCAAGAATAAACATTTCAGTTCAAACATGCATTTCATAAGGTGTTTCCATATTTTTGTCCAGCGCTTACATATATATATCTGTGTATGTGTGTATTATGTGAATATAACAATTTCTATAAAAATAAAATATATATAAATGTAGACACACAATCATTCACATATTCAATTCATTTTGTAGTCTCTTTCATGCATGTTAGTGATTTCTTCTACTTCTTATTCAGATTGAGCTCGATTTGTTAAGAACATTACCCAATAATCGACATTATGAAGATCTTGATTCAGATGGCATACCAAAACTCAGACGAGTCCTTTTGGCCTACAGCAGGCATGACCCTATCATTGGGTATTGTCAGGTAAGTTTGCATATTTATGTTTTAACTTTATTTTATAATTATGACATATACAATAAGTCAACAAAGCCCATCTGTTTGTCTTCATCTATGACAGATGTTTTCAAAAAAAATTATATGATCAAATGGAAAGAATTACTTAATATCATTATCTATAATAAGAGCGTCAGTGGAACAGCCTAAGGCAGGCCATGGTAAAATAGCCATGAGAAAATGACTTTCAATAGTGAATAATTATTGTTTAATAATGCGCAAGAATATTTAAGCTTTTATACAACAGCAGATTAATGCCAGGTATTATAAAAGAGAAAATAATATTTATTAAAGGTCCATAATTTAATATTTATTAAAGGTCCATAATAGTCCATGACAGGTATTAAAAGTAATTAAATTATTTATCTTGCAGTGAATATATAGATTATAATAGATTAATATAAAGTATTATAAAAGGGTAAATAATTGCTATTACAGGGAATAAGTCATAATAGTCCACACCAGGTATTATAAAATTTTCAAAGCCAACCTTGTCAATGGCTGCATTAACATTTAAACAAAGAAAGATTTCATTTAAAAACACAGGAAATAGGAATCTATTTCCACTTCCCTTTTGAGCATGCATTGCAAAGGGAACTCCTGTTGTTTTGAAATCATGCTTGGATGGAAGCAAAATTAAATATATACAATTTAAATCTCCATCTGAAAGTATTTGTGGAAAATTATGCAAACGTGGAACATATGGGCTTTCTTCATGACATTTCATATTATATTGAAATATGAGTTTTGTATATTGAAGTGTTAATATATTGTATGTATATTTTTGAAAATATGTTTTTAATAAATATTTAAATTTTGAAATTGCAATGTTTCATTGGGCTCTTTTGATAAAGCTATATTTAGTCTTGGGCTATTCAAATTATTTTGTGGAGCTATTTAGTCTTAAGCTATTTTTATGAGGAACCTCCTTATGTACATGAAAAAAAAAATTATCTAATGTAATTCAAATTCATTAGGAGGAACCTCCTTATGTACATGAAAAAAAAAATTATCTAATGTAATTCAAATTCATTAGGCCCATAAAATTGACATTTTCCAGAAAATTAAGAAGAGTTTAAGTCATAACTTAAAGAAAAAGTATTAATTTTGCATATTATACATCAATTTGTTCTGAAAAGATCTTTGGTAAGGTAAGGACCAAGTCCAGTAACTGACACTTTCTTTGAAAGAAGGAAAATGTTAAAATTTTGCGTAGTTTCACTAGGTGGTATCATGATCTACCTAGTAAACTTACAGTGTAAAAGTCTCCTTGCATAATTTATTGTTTAAACTGGAATGACAGGTCAATGAGCATTTGTTAAATAAATATTTAACCATGCGTTCGTTTTAAGTTATTTTGTATGAATCTATTCCTCTGTGCAGTTCTGTTTTGCTAAAATAACCTTTAAAAATCTAGTATGTGCAGTGTACCTCCAGAACGTTGTTATGTGATCTGATTGATTTTTATGAAAGAAAAATTATTTTCTATTCTTTCAAAAGTTTATTATTGCTCGAAGTTTCTACTGTACATGTAAATCCTGTTTCCCTGCTCTAGTATGGCATGCCCATAGACTTCAACTATTATAAATTCACCATAGTTTTTATGGAAATTTTATAAAAGCTATACTGCATGGTTTATGGAAATTCCTTAAAAACTATGAAAATACCAAAAAGGCTATGGATTTTACTAAAAGGAGGCAAAGGAAATAGTATGTTCATGACATCATGTATTGCATGAAGAGTAACCATTTGGTAGTTCAGATAATTCTGGTCTTTAACTTTTCAAGCCAAGCGGAAAAGGTCTTGTTTACCATGCAGGTCCTGTTCAGTTATATTATGGCGAGAAATCGTAAAACGTTTCTTTTGAATTGTGATTAAATTTGAACATTTTTAAGTTTGGTAATCATGGTACCTCAGAATAAGAGATTAAAATTATCAAGCTGGAAATTTAAAGATCCTTTTCTACAGAATTTGCATGCATTGAAGCATCTAAAGTTTTTGCAAATCCTGCACTTTACCTTAGCATGAAAGACTTTTTAGTTGCACATAGCATAAAAGGTGATTTGTCTTGTCTTTCTTCATATAAAATAAACAGTTCACAATCATCAGTTCATAGTCTTTCATCACAAGAGGAGCTTTGAGTATTCTAATTGTTAACATATTTTCTATTTTCCAAGAAATGTTTTAGAAGGCCCACCAGCAGCCGAGTGGTAAAATCTCCGAACATTGGTAGTTCAGTCCTAGGTTAGAATCTTGGAGAACAGACTGGCTACATGGTCCTTTTCGTGGTTTTCCCCATAGTAATGGGTATATAATCCATTTGCCTTAGAAAGTCCTCCATGAAAGCATCCCTTCACGTAGGTGAATAGCCCTGAGATCCTTGCCATAATCAAATAAACCAAACCAAAAAATGTGTAAAATATTTGTTCTACCAAGAAGTTAGGAATATGATATGTCTTTCTTCCAAGAAAGATGCATTGTATACATATTTCAATGAGTGAAAATGGTTTTTAAATAAAACTACATATTAGTGAAACATTTAGTGGTGTAACATAAGAAGTTGCAAGTGAAGAAAAGACATAAATTCTGACAGCTGGTATGGTTTCAGAATATTAATATTGCAAGGATTATTTATTTTTGAGTGGAGGAAATGACATTGATAAAGTGTTGGGAGATGCAACTGAGCCTTTATGAAAATAGCAGTTATTGATTGGAGTAGTTTTGATTTAGCTTTTACTGTACATCTAATTTGACAGCCAGATAAGTGAATATGTGGATCTGAAAAAATTGTTGACATAAACAAAAGTCATTTTGTATGGGGAAAATTAAAGCTGGTAGAGTTTTTTTTACAAACTGGATGTTTAGAGATCGAGAAATTTTAGTAAATTATATCTTACTCGTGTGGCAAATAGAGAGGCAACCACTCTTGATCAACAAGAAGGATCATCAATTCATGTAGTTTTGGTGAGCATATAAAACAGAGGAACTGGCAAAAGTAGATTAGAGCAACATTTTACTGGGAATCATGAATTTTTATTTTGTTGATCCATATGCAAAAAGTTGAAAGACTGTGGTATTCTGTGAAGTGACAGGAATGCAAAGTTCATGAGGCTAAAGTTCTTAAGGCAAAAAAATGCCACAAAGGGTATGTGAAAAGCGAACATGAACTTACCGATAATCCTACCGGCAACTTGGCATTTAAACGCAGAGGACTATAACAATGAGTAAGTTAAACAAAAACAGTGTTTACCTTTATTTCAGCGTAATAAAAATATTGGTTGCATAGTTCATTTTTATGACCATTTAAAATGTTTCACAGAATTATTAATACTTTTTATGATGATCATCAAATTAACAGTATATGATGATGAGATAGTGTTGATTATGGTTAATTAAATCATGGCTTTCTAGTACACTGAAGTGCCACTAAATTGGGGATAGCAAGTCAGTAATGAGCTGGGCCTTCTGTGGCCTTGAAAATTGCTGTCACATGATGAGTCATAGATTCAAAAAGTTTTGAGAAGCATTCTACGGAAATGGCTTGCCAAATATCAGGTAGTGCTGTTCATAATTCAGGAAAGTTGCTAATGTTGTGTGATGTGGTTTCACACCTTTCTCCAAAATATTTGAAAGGTGCTCAGTAGGATTTAAGTCAGGACCTGTGAGAGGTTCGGTTATCTTGTTGGAATTCTCCATTTCTATGTGAATGACAGGACAGCATAAATGGATGGTGATGATCACCCAGCTGATCCACGTACCAAATCATATTGAGGGAGGTAAGTACCAAAGATCCCAAACTGCCAAAAGAAAGCACTCCATGTTCCAATCTAGCTTGCAGAATCCATGGCTTCATGAGCTCGAGGCCGTATTCTCAGCCTCCCATCAGTGTTAAGCAATTGGAATTAAGACTGTTCGCTCAATGCTACTTGTTTCCGGTCCTCTAGAGTCCATTTGCTGTTTTCTCTTGCCTGGACAAAATCTCCACCTCTATGGAATGCACTGAGCATGGGTCTGCAGTTCCCAAAGCCCATATTGTGAAGAGTGTGTGCTTCACAATCCGTTGACATCGCTGACCTTGAAAATTCTGACCGTCTGATGATTTTGGAAATAGAGTGGCCAATGTGTTGAACACATACTATCTGTCTGTGATCGAAGGTATCTAAATCTGTTCCCCATATTGGCTCTTGAAACGTCTGATTAATAACAACCATAGTACTACCTGTATATGCAGTTACCACAATGCCCTCACTTGAGTATAAATATGGAGCAGCACTACAAAATTTGCATAGCTATGTGTATCCCTAATTTCGTGACACTTCAGTGTATTATACAGTTTCATTCACATGGTCCCCAACAATGTTACTTAAGCTTCACTGGAGGTAATATAGGTGTTATTTGAGAATTAATGCTTTAACTATTTTTTGTAGTTGTATATATATATGTATGTATTTATAATGTTTGAATGTAATAACCTTATTCATAGGGTTTAAACCGTTTGGCTGCAATTGCATTATTGTTCTTAGATGAAGAATCTGCATTCTGGTGCTTGGTTGCCATTACTACATATATAATGCCTAAAGGATACTATAATAGAACACTGATTGCTTCTCTGGTGGATCAGGTACTTTAAAAAATAAATTTCTGTTGTATATATATATATATCGTTGCTCCAATATTTTGACATTTGAAAACAATAGATTTACTAATTGGGATATTCATTTTAAAAATTTGGTTATTAACCTGATTGCTCAAACATATCCAAGAAATTTACTGTATTCAGAGCTTCTGTAATCCATTTTTCTTTCGCATTGCAGAGAGTATTAAAAGACATCATGGCTGATAAACTACCTCGGCTACACTCACATTTTGAACAAAATAATGTGGATTTGTCACTTTTCACCTTCAACTGGTTCCTCACTGTGTTTGTAGATAACATTCCTGTAGATATTTATCTTCGAATATGGGATGCTTTTCTCTATGAAGGTAACAAAGTAAGTATCTCTAAATGTAAAAATGTTATATTATAAAGTATTGAATTAAAATACTTTCTGAATAAAAGGAGTTCATTAACCACAGAAGATAAATATTTGTAAATTTTAAAATTTCTGTAAAATAAATTTTAAAAATATCTTTCAAAATTTTAATGCTCTTAAAACGATGTTCGATAAATTTCAGAGACTTTGTACTATTAAATTTTTGTGTTGCATGCTTGTTATTTATTATTTTAATTAAAAGAACTATTTAAAACTGAAATAAACTGGTAAATAATTGGTAAATATTACCAAATGACTGGGTAAAATGACCATTTCACAAGGTTATCAAAAATCAGCATGTGCTCTGCATATTATCAGAAGAAAGCATCGAATTAATGTTCTTCATTCATTAGAAAGTTGGCAGTGAATGATAATAAAATTTTCATAGTATTACATCAAACTGCAGGAAATAAACTCTTGGGCTATATGCTTGTTGTGGGTCATCAGCTTTCTTTCATTGATTTAGAGCAGACATAGCAATTATTTTATTAATTGGAATGTTCAACTGAATGAATATCAAGATTGCTGAACATGAGTAATTTGGTTTAAGTCCAAATCCCAATAAATGGGTTGGCAGCTCATGGGATTTTCATGATATTCCTTACGAGCAATAGGAATACTAACCAATTTTCCTTAAAGTGTTTTGTCAAGACATGCTTCTTTATAGGTAGATAGTCCTCTCAAATTTTATCTCAATCAATTAAACAGTTAGGTTTTGTGTAGAAACTATGAATAAATATCAGTCCTCAGGATTCTTTCACCTATAGTTGAAATTTATTTTAATATTCTGTATCTTATTTTTGAGAACTTTTGTAATTGGATGTACTTCTTAAAAACCAGAATTTTAGAAACAGTGCAGGCATCATTTAGTGGCTGCTTGGTTAAGATCGTCAAATACTAGCAACTCAGGTTTGATTTCAGGTGCTTGGGCTGACTGCATGCTTAGTCTCAATGTGTGGCATGAGTAGAGCCATTTACTCTTAGAAAGTCTTTTACAAAAGCACCCCCTGCCTTAGGTAGAAAGCTCTCATATACTTTATAATATTGAAATAACCAACAAAAAGAATACAGCTTCCAGCCACCTTTTCAAACACTCCATATATTAATTAAATTTAGATCTGTATTAAGCTTTCTCTGTATTAAATTTAGCCCTTTATCTGTTAACAATGTTTGAATATCCAGATTTTCATTTTAAATGTTCTCACAACTAAAGCTGTTATTGTTTAAATAATTAGAAATTATTTCAATCTAGTATCTAATCATTAACTTAATCATTTGAAAGCTATTTCATAATTTATTAGTTATTTACAGGGCCTTTTATTTGTACTACTTTATTTTTTTGATTCATGTAATACCATTTTATTTACAGTGTTTTCATTATTTTTACTAATTATCTGTAATTAAAATGTCCCAGTATCTTTTTGTTTTTAGGATTTGCAATTGGTATTTCTGTTGCATTAAAAATTATAACAGTGTTAATCATTAAGTTTTCTTTCTGTTTCAATATAGGTGCTGTTCCGATTTGCTTTGGCATTTTTTAAGTTATGTGAAAATGAAATTCATGAAATGAATGATTACATGGCAATCAACAAGTACTTGAGAAATATTGCTGACCAAAATATTGATGTTAAAAAGTTGGCTCATGTAAGTATGCATTTGCTGTATTTTCAAAGATTTCTTTCTTTTTTTTTTAAAAAAAGATTATAAAAATACAGATGAGCTTAAATAAGCTAAAAGTAAATGAAGCAGGGTTTTGATTAATGAAAGCAAGATTTTTAAGAAACTGAATTTTCCATTATTAAAACATTAAGTATTCTATGCAGACATGCAATATATTCAAAAACCCTAGACAAAAGTGTTGAGTGTATTACTGATGAGAATTACTCTAATGCATAACAAATGCTGAAACATTCATAAAATCAAGCAGTCAAATTTTTTTAGCTGGATATTCACATTAAAAAATTGGGGCTTCATATTTTGCTGTCGACCATTTTCAACAATGTCATCAAACAAGGCAATTTAATGCCATTAATGGATAAGCATGATGTTGCAGCACATTCACATGATCTTTGCTTTTGTGTAACCCTGATCCTCATTAAGCAGGTTAGTTTTTGAAAAGACAGTCATACATTAACTACTATTTTCCTGTATTTCTCTTGTACTTTGGAAAAAAAAATATTATTATTTGGAACCTACCTGCCTTCAACACAACAAGCAGTGTAGTATTTTCAAGTTATAAAAACTGTTTTGCTGGTAGGTATAAAAACTCTTTGCTCAAAACATTGAAAAACTGTAGATTTTAGCAAAATAGGGCAATGTCATTGATTCATTTTTAAATGAATTTATGTGCTACTGAATTCACACAGAAAGTGACAGTTTTATTGCTGTTTTACAATGAATCCATTTCAAAATGATTGGTGCTGGTTTTAATGACTTTATTTGTTAGATAATCTCAGATTTATTTGAAAATTGATCATTCAGTTCTTTATTTTGCTTTTATTCTTTATTTAGAATAGAACTGGAAGAGCTGAAAAAATATGAGCTAGTCAAAAAGCATCAGTAATAAAACTTATCAGTAAAATAGATACGAACTTTGAAGAAAAAAAGCCAAGTAGTAATTTAAAGGCATTGTTAAATTAGTTGTGCACTAAAATGAATATATGAGAATGAATTCATCAATATAAGCTTATATTTTGTATGCTGTATCAATAACTTTTATCTGTTGATTATGTAACCAAATAAACAGCAATTGATACCATCAAACCTCTGGAATGATTGATGCAAGTTTGGCAGGATCTCTGATGGCTTTCATGGTCTATAAGAAAATATACAAGTAATAAAAAATTGATATGTAGTCACATGAATTAATATAGTTTCAAAGGGATAGAGGGAATTAGTTAACATATGTTCACTTTAAAATGATAATCAAAATCTAAATATTTTCGCTTTTTGTGGCAAGGTTTCTTTTCCTTTTTAGCAGGATTGTTAAAAAAGTATTAATATAAACAACAACAATAAAAAAACTTTCTTAACACTGTTTTGTTTCATTTCTAATAAAACTGCAGATTGTATTTTTAAAACAAATTAGTTTTATATTTAGTGAAGCATTCATTTAAAAAAAAGAAGCAAGGAATGTGGTTTCTTTAAGGGATAATTAATTGATTCAGGAAGCAATTGAAACTCAAATTATTTTGCATTTAAGTGTTTTACAGTGAAATTTTGTGACATAACCATTATCATTTGGGGATAATATATTTTTTGTTGTTGTTACTCATTCTTGTAATCTGAACCTGATCAAGTTCATGAAATTCATCATGGCTAAGATGAGAGGTGGTGTATGTTGTTGGCTTAAAAACCTGCTTTAAGTTAAAGAAGCTTACCTCATTATTTAAAACATGATTTCTTAAAAATTTCATTTGAATTTTGATTGGCAACTACGTCAGGAGTGGAATTCAAGAGTCCCCTTTTTCTGTAACACAGCTTCTCAAGAAAAATTCTTTTAGTGCCAATGTATTCCAAAGACATAATACATTTACAAACATCCATATCTTCTTTAGGATTCAAACCTAGGTCCAACAATGTGATAGCAGGCTTTGTTAAACTGTTAACTGACTAAGGTGACAAGAAATAATATATGATTTTGGCTTATCCAGAAAGAATGTAATAAAAGAATTCCATTGTCATTATGTTGAAAAAATATTTGACACATTGGATATTTAAAGAAATTTTCTTTATCAAAAAAATTTGAGATTAATTTTTACTATGTTTTGTCTCCTGAAAACATTAAGTATGACTTATCCAAAATTTCAGATTATCACAGCTTCAGTATACTGTTAAAATCAAAATCTGGGACATTCTGGACTTAAGTGATGACGGATTATCATACTAATGTTCTGTAATGCTGCAAAATGATTTTTTTCATGAAATGAAAAGTGCATATAATAATTCTATAAATTGGTTTAATGAATAAAACTTATTAGCAAATAAATTTATTCATAGTTTAATTAAATTTAATCATAAGTATTTACTTTGAAGGAAGTAATTTTACAAGGACAACAGATCTTCCTATATAATGTTCTAATGTCTACTCGCTTCATAGATTCCTACATTTTTTTCACACATGTCGTTCTGTGGAATATGAATATTTTTATTTCTCTAATATTGTATTTTAATTTTGGGGAATTTTACAGATGGAATTTACACTTTACCAGCTTCATATTAAGTTATTTTGGTTGAATTCTGTTCTTTATCAGCCCCCTCCTTTTTTTTTTTTGCTATCCTCAAATTCATCACAGTTTAAATTATGGTATCATCACTTTAACAGTGCATTCATTTTTATCGCTTTTAATTCATTCTATAGATAAATAATTTAATCACTTTTAATCATTCAAGTTAAAATTTTATTAATGGATTGTTCAGTGGAATGCTTTCAATTGTTTTCAATAATTTAGAGTGGTTAGTCATTTCAGCATCAATATTTTTACCTTCTTTTATTTTATTTTTTTAATACTATTTGCATGTAATTTTTACCAGTTGTTTTGAAACATTGTTGTGCACATATTTCCAAACAAAAGCACTTGCAAGAATTGCTTTTTTTGTACTGAATGTACTTGGAAGTCCTTAATGCTTAATAAACTTTTTTCATTAACACTATTTGATCAAAGTTAGAAATTCAGTATTTAATAAACTAAAACTGTGAATTCTTACACTTACATTAAAAATTTTGAATAGTATCTTGATCTATAGCTGGATTACAGTTATCCAGCTTCTGGTGAATTACTAAAGTCACGGGTTTCCATTTTATTCCTTTATTAATATTTTCATCAAGTTTTTAAAACATTCTAACAAAGAAAGCAAATAATAATATATAAATGTAAAGTTTTTAACAAAATATTAATCAAAAGTAGAAAAAAGACACTAAGCGATTGTAGAGCCTTTTCATATTCTATTGGGAATATTTGTGAAAGAAGTGCAAGATTAATCAAGTGTGCTAGATAATAAAATTTTCAGTCTTAGTATACAGGTCCAGGGTGAAGCAAAGCCAGTATCTGTGCATCCAGTTAGGCATATTATGTATTGCCAGACTTTGCTGATTGCCCAAATAGAATTCTGAAGGAAAACACTCCAAGGGGTCTCCCACCCCCTTCCTCTAATACCAACCTCTCGACAGGATTTTGTCTCACTGTGTCTTGTGAGTGCCGCTTTGCCGCACAGAGACTATTTACTTATTCCATGCCTTTTCTGAGATTTTAACTCTTGCCTTTCAGTATGGCAGAGTCTCTAACCATTATGCTATCTGGGTGGCAGTGTAAGTTTAATGATGCCGTTTACTGTGCATATACTGTATGTATACCTAATTTGTATATTAAAAGGAAATTTAGAAATGTTTAAGAGTTATTTGGATATATATATATATTTTTTTTTATAAAATTAAGATTTTTTTTGTGTGCAGGTGCACTTTTCATGCACATTTGCTCACTTATTAGATTCCACCTTTCGATCTTTTGAGGAGAGAAAAAGATGAAACTATGTACAAAGTGATAGTTTTCTTCATGTATAACTGAATTGTGAAATTTCATGTATTCAGGTCCAGTCAAATTGTAAAACTTTATTTGTTCACATATAATATTTGTTGCATTCACATACAATAATATCTCTATTCACATATATTCAAATTGTAAAATTCAATATATTTACATGCAGTAAAATTATAAAATTTCAATTATTGACATACAGTCTAACTGTAAAATTGTACACATTAACATGCAGTCAAATTTTAAAAGTACAGGTATTTACATGCAGTCAAATCCTAAAATTTCATATATTCACATAAAATCAACCAGCAAAACTTCATATATTCATCTAAAGTCATGTAAAGTTTTGAAGAGTTCATCAGCTTGAAACTTCACAGGCAGGTTTAAGACTTAACAATTTAGTTATGAAGCAAACTCATTTTCTCAGTTTATGAAGCACCAGTTATTGTTTTGGGAATAAATATGGACCAAAATTTTTGGATTTTTCAAAGCATCATTAATGATGTCAATTTAATGTCTAAGAGACTCTAAATAAATATTCAGATTAAGTAAGTACTGCTGATCCAATCAAATTCTTCCTTTATTTTAGTGGACCAAATGCATATTTACTCTAATACTAGGAGGGAATTATGTTTTTGTAAAAAATATAGATGTTATTAAAGAACTAAAAACATTTATATCTGTAAAACAAAATGCTGTTACAAAATTGAACATTGAAGGTATTTGAGATAAAAAGTTAACAATGCTTTTGACCTACAATATTATAATTGATCTTAAAAGACACAATTTATCTAAATATTTGAGAAATTTATTATTTTTCAGAGATGCATTATATACTTATTCTTTGTAATGCCAGTTAAGAATTTTATTTATTTTTATCACACACATATTTATACAGAATTTAAAAAAAATATCATAAAGACAGTTAAAAAAGAAAATATATTATGTTCCTGTCATACAAAGCACAAAACATTTTTTATTTTTGAAAAAATTAAATTATGAAATGATTTTTTTCCTAAGTGCTTATTTATATTAATTTGACCTAAGATTAAAGATTGAAATATATTTTTAGTTTCCCAGACCCAAAGATTATAATTCCTTTTTCTTTTATTATTCTGAAATTGAATCCGGAAGTCATTATTTTTGCTAAACAAAATTCATAATTTATTTCTGTTCAACTAAATTAAACTGAAAAATTATTATTATTGGTGGCATAATATAATATCACTATTAAAATGATTCAGAAAATAATTAAATACAGTTTCCTTATTCAATATATAATTGCTTGTTTTATTAATATGCATGCTTAGTACTAATGGTTCATTGGGTTTTCCAAAGCAGATTTTAATCAATACTGTATAAATGTTTAATGTACACTCCTTTTGCTACATAACACAAATCAAAGTGGTGCTCTGATTTTACCTACACATGTTGTAAAAGTTTCTTGCTTTTACCACCATCTCTAAGGTATAATTAATATAAATAATCATAATTTTTGCTGTGCAATAGTATGATTACAGGGGACATTTTAAAATTCCAAAATACTCTGTGATGGTTTATTTATTTAGAACATGCAATCAAATTGTGATAATCTCTATTGAAATGTTAGTGTTGTTCAGAGAAAAAAATTATTTTAAATGGTACAAATAGACATGTTGAGGTAAATTTTTCTTATGTAATGAAATAAGTTTTCTGGTGTATACATTTAGAGAGAAGGGATAATTACTATATAATATATGTA
This sequence comes from Stegodyphus mimosarum, assembly GCA_000611955.2. Classification (NCBI taxonomy): domain Eukaryota; kingdom Metazoa; phylum Arthropoda; class Arachnida; order Araneae; family Eresidae; genus Stegodyphus; species Stegodyphus mimosarum. Next base: position 20,441 of record KK112243.1, on the reverse strand, counting down.
TATATATATTTTAATTTTAGTCTCTCTGTCTAATATATATATATATCTTGAACTGTTTGTGCGTACTTTTCAGAAGGCATTTTCTAGAGGAAATTATTATTACATATTTTGTTTAGTTTGTAACGACAACTCATAGTTTTTTTCAACTGAATGATCATTATATTTCTGTCACTGTCAACAATATGTTCCAAGTATATAAGATGCCTGACAAATTAGAAGATTTTATTTTGTGTATAAATTATAGACTTAAAAAAAAAGAAAATTTGAAAGGTTTCAGATTTTAAATTATGTCCAAAGGGGGCATTTTTTAACATTTTGTGAGTAACCTTTATTTATTAAATATCATGTTCTTCGCACTTAAACCATAAAGTTCAGTTAAAGAACAATATCGCAAAATAATTTTAAACTAAGCATATCTTTAGAATTTCCTATACATAGTCTCATTCGCTGGAGATAAAATTGTTTTTTCTGTACAATGTTGCCATTGCTCGCTTTGAAATCCTTGAATTTGTTAATCAAAAATTCGTTAAAGTTTTACAAAATATGAAATCGATAATAAAACAAATTCCAGATTGCAAATTTTGGCTTCCAAATGCCCATATTCGCAGCAGGATTACGTCATTCAAAATTCGATGGCTCTAGGTACCATAAAAAAATAGATTATTTTATCACAATGCGAGAAACATACGTACGTTTATGCACATTGTTCATTATTTAATTTCTTTAAATATAATACAGGTCTGCAGTATTTAGTAGCAACAATTTGAAAAGTGAACCGACATTTAATGTTTCTAATGCAAAATCTCAAAACAAAAACAATAGTTCTTCAGATACAAAGCTCCTTTGGACTAATAAATAAAAATTAGTTTTATAATTTCATTTGAATGGAAACTGAATCGGTTTGTCTCTTTAGGCAAGTGAAAATAATTCTATTGGTTAGTTTTGTAAAAAACAAAAGGTATTTTGCTTTATAAAAGTATGCTTTTTTTATTATTATTATTATTATTTGGTTGTGATTTGGTGTTGTTGTAAAATGCAATAAGACAGTAAATGACAAATTAAAATTCCCTCATATGCATTTAAGTAAATACACACTTTTGGTGTGTGAGGGTGGGGAATAAAAACAGTTATCCAGACCTTTTTCATATATCTAATAGGTTTGGTTCTAATTAGATTGGTATTTGAGGTCTTCTTAAAACCTACAGAAACTAAACTATTTGATCTGCTAAACAAATAAAGAAATTGGAAGTGCAATTTTTATTTTAACAGCAAAATTCCTTTCATGAAAAATAAATGTATTCCATGGAAAATAGTTAATTATCTATCAATCATTAACTTTATTTTTTCTCAACTTGATGTAATTTATTATATATCATTCTTTAAATAGTTCATCATATTCTTAAATTGCTTATGCTGATTTTTTTTTATTATTATTTCTTATCTGCGTGTCCGGTAACACAGAACAAGCGAATGCTTAAACGACATCATTTTTATTTTGGATGTCATTCATTGAGTATATATAAAAGTTGACAGTTTTGTAGATTTATGCATTAGGTTTTCTATTCTAATTGTCATAAGTATCACATGGGATTAACATTTAATTAAAATGCTCCAATAATCTTAAATTAAAATATCTGTAAAATAAATAGTAAAAGCATAAAACTGGGGAAAACAGTACAATGCTTTTAAGATACCGATAATGATCTGTTGTAAAGGAAGTGTCAGTAAAATATGATAGATCATTAATTGACTTGATGAAGCTCACTCTTTTTCAGAAAAAGAGATAATTAAAAAGCAACTTTTGAATTTATTAAACACTATTTCTTTCATCTTAAGTTTCTGGGTTTCTTCTTTATGTGTAAGATTTATTCTCCTTATTTTTAGTACAATATTTTAGAAAATTTAGTATTCATATTAGAGAAGGTTCTTGTGATTTTAATGTAATAACTTCTTTAAATTATTGTTCTTAAATTACCTTCATATAGTGATTTTTTAATCGTGTTTAACCTGCCTCAAAAGCTTCTGTTTACTAAGATGTGCATTTGCAGATTTAGGGTCATAAATCATGTTCAGAAGTGCAGGATTGGGAAATTTATGGTGTCGTTCATTAAGTGGTTTCAAATGCATTTCTTCTTCTACACTTTTCTTATGATGCCTTTGAGGAGTATGCTTCCTAGATTGTTTCAGTTTTGGGGCCTGGGATGGGTTGGTTTGCTGATGTTGAATCTAGAAATGAGAAAGTTAAAATAGTATATTAATTGCAGCTAAACATCATCTAAACCAGTGTTTAAATTCAACTAGAATGGGCTAAAGTACAATTGCAGTAGTTTTCTGTTTTTGAGAGAAACTTTTGATTTCAGCTCGATGCCAAAATGAGATTAACTCAATTATAAAAATGAATTGCAATATCAGCAGAATATTCTGAAATTTAATTTTTGCTAAGATATTAAACATTAAGCAAATCAATCTTATTTTGATAATTGGTGAATTAATTGTGTGATATTAACTAAAATTAATAAATTTAAATGTATATATAAAAAAGATAAGGGATATTATTAAAAAGTTCATATGATGGACAGTGACTCCGGAACATTTGACAAATACTGATTTTAAGTCATTGATAATTTCTGCCATTCTTCTATTGTTAAATGTGGTTGCCTGTTATAGTAGTACCATTGTATATGCGAGTAATTTGTTCCATGATACATTGCATATAATAGCAAACACAGTAGACAGTATCATAAGACAGTATCATAAGACAGTATCAGTATTGCTAATTAGTAATAAAATATACTATATATTGTCAAAGCTAGGGCTACCAGAGTCTTGGGACAACTGAAGATTTCGTTCTCCCCTCCTATTTGCCAAGAATGGAAAACATTTCATTCTAAAATTCATTAACATCAGTTTGGCACCCCCTGGATGCTGTGCCCAGGGATAGATGTTGTCCCTGCTCCCCTCTAGCTATGCCCCTGTGTATTGTATTCCTTCATATAGTGTGTTATTAACATAATAATGTGAAATTTATTCTCCAAAATTTTTTATTTCTCACTAATTGATAAGACTTCATAGCTTCTTTTAAGTTTAGAAGCACTGGTAGCATCACTATTGTTACACTGCAAAGCCATTATAAGGTAAATAAAAAATTTCTGATCACAAGAGCTCCGATAGAATGTTGTTATTGAGATCCTAAAGATTGTTAAAAGGAGAGCTGGGAGAAATTTAACAGGAAAATCATTGTGTATGGTTGAGAATCAGATGTTTGACCGCTGACAGTCATGGTTACTGCTAACTTTTTTATAATGATCTTGGGGGGGAAAGATAAATAAAAAAATATCTGATCTGAGGAACTACCTTTAACCTTTAAAAAAAAGATACATGAGGTTCCAAAGATGACCTTTTTTTTTTTTTCCATTTGGGAAGTGTATGCATATGGTCATGATTATTGTTGGAATATAATGAATCATTGGCTTTGTTTCACATTTGGCCATATGCTGTTTATCATGTTTTTAAACTTTAAAAGACTTTTTTCCTCTGTTATGTGTATCTGTTCCTCGTTTATGTTTGTTCTGTTATAGTAATAGTGAGAGGGGATGGCCTCTTTTTGTTTTCATCTTTAGTGAGAAATCATTTACTCATCCTTAGTTTCAATATTTATTCATTAGTTTCATCGTTATTTTATTAATTTTTATTTTATCATTAGTTTCACTACTGAGACTGGCATCTATGTGCGAAGAATGGAATGGATTTGGGGATCAGCAAAATGGAGGAATAAGCGATAGTGTGATATAGCTGGATATTAACTGTTTTCTTACTTACCAGGGTACATATGAAGACAGCAACAAGTGCAGAGTAATTTTAAATGAAGTTTGGATTCTACTATATCTAAATTCTACTATAACTAAATCTATACATACACACTGACAGGTAGAATCCAGACTTTATTTAAAACTGACGTATAGGCTGGTAGGTAGACTCCATTTAAAAAGTATGACTTGTTCTGTATATGTAAACAACTTGTATATACGGTTCTGTATATACAGACTGACAGGTGGAAAAATCGTACTTCTAGTAAACTCACTGAATTTCAACTGTTATAATAATTCATGGTGATCATGACTTTTTTTAAAGCTATTGTTGCAGTGTTTTATTGCTTAAAATTTTGTTTCACTTTACTATGGTTAAAGCTTTAATTTCACCTTTGAAGCTGAGGAAGAAGGTACTGTTTGACCGTGGAAACTATGAAGTTGCATGTTGATTTACATTAATCCCTGTTACTCATTTTTATACCCTATTGTGTTAGATGGGAACTTTATTACATAGTTTTATTTAAGCAAATTTACATGTTGTTTGGGTTAAAAGTTAACTCTTCCTGGTCATACTTTCCATAGGATTGGTAGCTGTACTCATCAGAATTATTCTGTCGAATGAAAAATTAAGCAAAAAGTAAACTTGTATTGTTTTAGAATTTTATTTTACTAAGAAACCCTTTGTTTGATGAATTGAATTTACTTGAAGCCCTTTACATTCAAAAAAATTTTTCTACTATCGCACACTAATACTAAAACTACTATAATATATTAACTTTTATAATTAAAAAGAAACTAAAACACTATAATGTTTTAACTTTTTTTCTTTGATTACTTTTTTGCATCAGTTCAATTTCAAAATCAATACGATTTTAATTAAAAAAAACTACTGTTTGTTTTAATCATTTTTAACACATATCCCCAATTGCTGGCATTTTAATTTTTAGTCGTATATGACCAAGAATACTGTGCATAGCTGCCAACTTTCTCGATTTTGCCTCGAGACTCCCGGTTTTTCGACGTATGTCCCTCTAGATCACCTAAGCTCCAGTTTTTTAAATTTTTAGCCTTTACTAATAAAAGTATTTTTCAGCAGTAAAATTAATTTGTACAAATTAAGTTTCTTTAGTAAATTAATGAAACTTAATTTGTGCAAATTAAGTTTCTTTAGTAAATTAATGAAACTTAATTTGTGCAAATTAAGTTTCTTTAGTAAATTAATGAAACTTAAATTCATCAGATTTCATTCCCTTGTCCCAGGCCTGGTATTCAGCTTAATATTTTTGATTAAATTTTATTTGATCTGAATTGACGTAATGTCCTGTAGGCATTTATAGAACTTAACAGAAAGGTTCGATTAAATAAATATTTGTATTTAATTTTTTGTTTTACAGCAATGTGTAGCACATTACTAAATTTATCCGCACAATAGTATGTACATTAGTTCTTCGTTTTTATTTTTACCGTGTTTAGTTATAATTTGATAAATTAAAGCTTTCCTTCCCTATTCAAGAGTTTTCTCAGTATAATAAAATGAGAAAAATTAGAACGTGTAATTAAATATTAATAAAGAAAAACTTATTAAATAAATAATAATATAAAATTAGTGCATTTTAAAATTTATTTAATAGTACTAAAAAATAAAACCCTCCGCTGTTGCTGCAAAGGTAATATTTAATTTGATAAAGTTATAGAGAAAATAAAGGAAATTGTCTCGTAGAAAATTCAAGGTGAAATTTATGAGGCAAATGTGCACTGTGGTACACTAATGCAAATGGGCACTACTGTGGTAAAAAATAATTGGCAATTTAAAAAGCAAGTGTGCACTATGGTAATAATTAATTTGAATTTGTAAGTAAATAAATGCATTGGAATTGTCAATTAAAATGAGAGAATTATTCCTGATTCTATAGAAAGTTTCCGACTTCTCAAAGGGTACTGGAACCTCTCCATACAACCATCAACAATTTAAGAAAAGCACGTTTTGATATCTCGGATATCTGAGCAAATCCCTTTTCAATAATTTCTATTCAGTTTTAGAATATCCGAATTACTAATTAATTACCTTATCCGAATTACCTTATTGATTCAGATGTAGTTTGTTCGCCTGTCGGAGAATTATCTCACTTATCTGAAACGCTAAGATGTAATTCGGGTATTCTAAAATTGAATAGAAATGTAAAATTGAAAAAAGGATTCAGGTATGCGACATGATGAAACGTGTTTTTCTTGAATTGTTGGTGGATGTATGGAGAGGTTTCAACTCTCCTTGATTTGATAACTCGGGGTATTTCTATGGAATCAGCAATAATTCTGTCATTTTAGTTGACAATTCCAGTATATTTATTTATTTACAAATTCCAATTAATTATTCCCTTAATAGGTCACATTTCACTTCAAATTTCCTAGGAGAAGTTTCCTGTATATTTTCTATAAATTTATTTGATTAAATATTGATAATTCTACGTCAGAATCAGATTATAAGCAGTCCAATCAACTGAATCATGCATTATAAAGATAATTTAAGTCAATTTTTGTATCCTTTTAGAATGGCATGATCCGCAGCGCTGAAACCTTCCGGAAACTCACAGTTTGGGGAACGAATACCTCAGGGTTTTTCATGTTTCAAGGTTGACAGCTGTGACTTGATAGCTAAAGAGATATTTCTTTCTTGTTACTAAAACCACATAATTTGTTTTTATGTGTATATTTTCTTGTTTCAATTAGAATAGATTCTTCAAAACACTCATCTATTGTCAGTGTCTAAAATCTACTTTTAGCTAATGTTTTGTCATGAAAAAACATTATATTTTTGAGAAGTAAAATATGAAGTACCTTTCCATGTTCTTCTGGACTGTGGTTTCCAAGAATTATGTCTTTTTGAACTTCATCAGCTTTGTGTTGCTCTTGATCGTCGGGCATCTTATGGCTATACACTTCACCATTTTCAAAAATTTTCCACTGAAAATAAAGAAGTATGAAATGCTATTTTATCAGAAGAAAATTTTAGATTGAGAAGTAAGTTATTAATTTAAAAAAAGATCTGTGACATGGTTTAATTTGATGTTGGTGTCATATCTTATGTCCAAATAAAGAAAAATGCAGTCTCTAAAATAATGGTATGAATCTTCTCAAGTGTTATTAACAATTAGATTGGAGTTAAACCCTATCCTAACCTTTTATGTCACTGTAAGCTTATTGGAATGTTTCGACAATCGCTGCTGGGTCACGGTAAACTAATTCCTACTGAGTTCGTGATAGGCTAAAGCTTAGTCTTCTCACTGTTGGTAAGAGCTTTAGTGGGCACTTAAAAGACTGTCGAGCCAAAAGACCTCTCGATAGACTAGTGGGAAGAGAAGAAGGATTGGCGATTCTCAGATTCGTCCTCCTGCTGCTTTAAATTGGGATGGAGGTGGATAAATTCGTGCTGTCATCTATTAGGTGCCTAAGCCAGGGGTGGACACTACTCGTGTCTATCACGATAAAATTCGTGAACTTGATCTGATGTTACTGTCAGACAAGTAAAATAATTCACTACACACAAAATCAGGTCTTCATTTTCAGACATGCTTCAAATTTCTAGAAATGATACTTCATTTAATCGTACAATTTAAAATATTACTGTATAGAACTTTGGGAAAAGCTCAGAAATAAGAATAAGCCAGCTTTAAATTAAATGTATAGAACATTCCTTGTCGAAATTAGGGGTAATAGAGAAAAAAAATGTGCTTATTGATCAAAATTGTCAACCTAGTGTCCTTTATGATAGTTATCTGCTACTGAACCCAAGATCGGATTTCTGTGCATGAGTTAGTGCATGAAATATGTAAATTAGCTGAATGACAACATGTTGCTCAATCACACATATTGGAATTCGAGTGTGCAATATTGTTTAAAGTTACCGTGTTTGTTTTGAGAATGACAAGTCTTCATTATTTAGGACGTATCACTTAAGTAAAAGAGAAAAGTGACAATGAATTGATAGACTTGAGGTGTAGCAAACACAAATAAAGGTCGCTTAAGATCTGAATATCCCGTGAAATGTCATATCGGGAACTTGGAACCGCTTTTTAAGCAGTGAATCCCTTACTACCGTTTTTTAAGCAGTAACTGCGGTCGCCACTAAGAGCAACTGCTACGTCCCAAACACAGTTTTTTGTTAGTGTTGGTTCGAAGAAACTGTGAAACGGTTATAAGAAAGTTGTAGACCTTCAGGCTGCCACAGGAATTCGAATTAGCATTTCTACTACTGCACGAAACCTTCCGAAGTTAGAATTTACGCGAGAAAGCCAATAGATCGTATCCCGCTTACTTCATGTTCCAAAGGGACTCCTTTAGTGTCATTCTCACGTTTAATGGAGCCAAGAGCAATGGAACTTGTACTGTTTACTTATTAGTGCCTGTATAACCTTAACTGTGATTATACACGCGCTTTGGTGAGGAGGGAGCAAGAAACACATAACCTGCCGTCCCTTTCTTATGAAAGATCCCTTTTCGACGGAAGTTGTTTCATGATTTAGGAAAGAGTCATCAGATGTGGCCGCACTGAGTTGTATATCTTTGATGGAAGTTTTGTAACCGGTCAGAGTTGTATGGACGAGGTTTTAAGACTTCGTCTTAAAACCTCTCATCTAGAATCTAAAGTAATCCTCTATTAGTTCAGAAACTGAGAGTGTTCGACCGAGTCAGAAGCTGTACTTTATTGCTTTGTGGAAAGCTGTTGCGGATTGTTTCAGCGTGTTTGTCGTGGTTTTTCTACGAGTGTATACGTGTCTCTGGAACTACTGTGTAATAGTGCTTACTGGCAAATAAATTGTCTTTTGATTCTTCATCAAGTGTTATCAATTACTCTAAATCTACGAACCCGTAGAACGCAACAACTGGTGTCAGGAAAGGGATTTGTGAGTGAATACCAGTAACCCGCCTACAGGTGAAGCCGTGGCGGAGTAAATGAAGGCTGTGGTGGACGTGCTAGACAAGAAGAGATGAAAGCCAGACGGGAAGCAACGAATGCTGAGAGTTGGGACAAGAAAAGTTAGAGAGAGAAATAAATTCGGATCAAGAAGAAGTAGAAGCCGGCGAAGAAAACTTGCAAATGCAACTCCAACAAACGGAAGTGGAGTAAAACAAGCGTAGGAACGACATCGTGGAGCTTAGAGAGATGACCGAAGCTTAAATTAGAAGACATGAAAAGGAAAGGGAAGGAAAAGTGAGAGAAAATTGGAGCCAAAATAGCAGATGTGAAAGAAAGGTATGGAGAAAAATTGAGAACGTTTTGAAAGAAAACTGGACTGAGCCTAAGAATGAAATTGCAGATTTTAAGGTTGTCCCAGTTTCTTTTCATACAGTAATCAAACCAAGCACATACTATGGAAAATCATCATTAAGTGTGTATAAGACCCAGTTATCGATCGTTGCGGGAAAACTGGAACTCCCACATGAAGGCCTAGCTGCATCATTCCGGGTGATGCTGCAGACATCTTAGGAGTTATATCAAAAGACAAGATTTCGAAATTCAACGCCCTCTCGAATGCGCTGGAACTAAGATTCGGGGGGGGGATGCGTAAAGGACTGTAGCCGCCTGCAATCGAAAACTCGTTAACAGAAAATCTCGAAAAGTCTTCAACAACTAGCGACTGATATTGAGATGTTAACGCGTCAAACAAATCCGGACTGTCGACCTGATATCTGCGAAAATCTGGCCCTGATGCATTTCGTCGATGAAGGCAAAGATTCGGAAATTCAGAAAAGCTCTCAGATTGGTAGATCGAAAAGACCTAAAATCCGTCTTGGTCTACGCCATAAAGTTCGAGTCGGCTCAGCAAGCGACTGGAAAAGATCTCT
>KK112242.1:162822-202639 GCA_000611955.2 Stegodyphus mimosarum | reverse complement strand
ATGATATACACAATATATACTGTTAAAACTAGTGTTCAAATCAATCGTAAATAGTGACCATGAGCTCCAACAGAATAATTAAGTATGCGTTGTGTTAACATAAAGTCAGGTCCAGTGTTCTAAATTAAAAGTGAAACATTACAAGAAAGTTAAAATTAAATATGGAAATTTATTAAAATAATACTGAATTAATACAGAATTTTACATGGGTGGCGGTGGAGTGGAAAATATAAAAAGTAAGATCATACCCATCCAATGGGTGGCGGTGGAGTGGAAAATATAAAAAGTAAGATCATACCCATCCAAACAGGGAATTTAACATTGTAGATATGACATCCGACAAACAAACTTCGGCCAACGTCACAGTTCCAAACAGTGAAGTTAACATAGAGAATACATTGTAGATATGGCTGCTGGTTTTTCTATAAGGAGAGAAAAAAGAAGTGATTAGTTGTGAATAAGTTTAGACATTTTCGTCGCCCTCCATAGTATCCTTCTCTCGTCTATTTCTTCCGACATCGATGTTTCTCTGATAACGCTGACGCTTTCAGCTCCGTCTCCTTCCGTCAAAATGGCTGCATGTCAGTCTTCCGTCAGTCCTCCACGTCGCCAGCTCCCAAGCCTTTTTACTCAAAACGCCAAGACCGCTCGATTGGCGATTTTAGATGGTAGGAAAACCGCCAACAGCCCGGCAACCCCAGGGGAAGAACACGCAGGAAGGTGCAGCCCAAGGTGGTAAGAGCTCCAAGACTTGGCGAAGAATCGCTGCTAGCCTCGACGAGGGGTCCCATTCCAACATAGGAAAGCCTGCGAGTAAGCAAAAACATCCCGCCCCCCTGACCCTGCGGCAGAGTTAGTAATGTAGAAACTAGCCTCTCCGCAGGGTGCAATTTTTACTAATGTTGACAGAGGTTTCACAGACTACCGTCTAGCGGGCGAAGAAATCGAAAACAAGTCAATAAATCTATTTGGAAGGGCAACGGAATGAATTTGAAAGTTTTGAAGGGATAAGTGTTAATTATTGATTTTACAACAAATTAACTTCAATACTGATAAGTACTTAAATAAAAATATAATAATTCCATAGATAATTTTCTTGGGTTTATTCCAACACCAAACACGACCACCATAGTAAGGAAATAAAATTTACTTCAGTTAAAATACAATAATCAAGTAGGAAAATTTTTATATATTCTCCACAACACCAAAACGACCACCAAAGTCAGAAAATATGGATCCCAAATTTAGCAGAAAAGGGGGCCTAATAAAAATTAAAACTTAAACTTTAAACACCAACTTGTGTAAACAAAACTTTAAAAGGATTGACCTTAAGGATCAACTTATCAAGAGATTAACATCAACAACCAAGGTTAAGAAAAAACATTAACTAAACAGAATTTAAATAGTTAACCAACCAAATGTAAAGAAGAAAAATTAATTACACAAGCAACTTAAAATCAGCGTTAACCAAAACTGTGAAGAGAACAAATTAAATGACTACAATTACTTTTAAACAAACCAAAGAAACTTATGTTCAACTACAAAAATTTAAAAACAAATTAATCTTTAAGTCTGAAGCAAAATAAATTAAATTATTACCTTTAAAACAACTAAATCACAACTGAAATAAGTAATACATAACAATGAGGATTAATACTTTAATTGTGCAAAAAATATTTGAAAGGAAGAAAAATTCAAGAATTGAAATCAGGGGTTAAATATTTTATGCAAGAATTTACTGATAGAAGCATGTTACATCCAAAATACAGGGGGCCATATGAGATTATTAAAAAGCTACGAAATGATAATTACATAATACAATTAGATAACAAAACTACTGAAGTTCACGTACGCAAATTGTGTTTACAAAAGCCTTCAACAATAGATGCGACAGAAAATGAGGATTAGAAGAATAACATTATTGTAAATTCTAGATCAGCGAATTATATTAAAAAAAATAAAGTATGTAAGGAAATTGTGATTATGATAAGCATGTGCACAAACTAGACAGTGAATGATGATCATGTATAGTATGGGTTAATTTAGTGTAATAAAGCGCTAATTGCACGATTTTGGTAGAGTTGGCTGGTCCATATACCAGAAGAATTGAGTTGTACTATGCAGGGTCTAATTAATTGTATTAGGTAAGAAATTAAAAAAAGTGCTTTAAATCTCCTTGTCATACGGATGAATCAAAGTAAAGGCATGTGATTTAGTAGTTGATCTAATACAAATGTAGTTCCTAACAATGTCATGACATATTGGTATATGAAATGTATATGTGAAATGTATGCGATCAGATGATAAAATTAGCTATGTAGTGAAAAAGTGAATGTGATCCTAGAATGTAAAGAATAATAAGATAATGTAAAGAAGGTAAACAATGTGGTGAGAGGTAAGAGGAATAACATTAAAGTTGATGATGCAATGTCATTAGTTTAAGTGATTAATTTAATATTGTATCACATGTGAGTTATAAAATATATGTGTCAAGTGCAAAAATTTTATTGACTGGAATCACATTTGTAGCGGTATTTTAAGCAGAGTAACTATGCATGAGCACTTCAGAGAATATTACAAATTTCAGAGTGTAAAAAAATGCATATCATGAAATGTTTAAAGTGAAGTGCTTTGCAAATAATGTGAAATATTGATGTGAAAGGTGTGTACAGTGCAAACGGAAGCTCAACTGTATCCAGCAGAAAGTGATTTCATTTATTCGGTGATGGGATAATTTTTTTTTCTTCGGCCGGAGGAAATGTGTGAACGGAAACTTTTCATACCACGCAGTTCATCATCATGGACACTATCGTAACATTAATCGAAATCGCAGAACTACACGTGCTTATAAATACCTGCCAAACAGGTTTTTCCCTCTCTTTATGCTGGCTACGGGGCGAAGGAGTATGCGGAGCTTGCCCTTACATATCTCGCACTCCTGGAATCATGTTCTGTTTTAAATGGAAAAGAAACAGCGAAGCAGTTTGAGAATTGCACAAGTTATCCATAAATGATTATGTTGAAAATTAATCCATCTTAAAGTATTCATGCTAAAATTTAACCCATGTTGAAGTAACTTGTTAGTGTGTTTTTCGCATCGAGAAATTGCTGCTATTGTCATCGCCTAGTCTCCTCGTGGTCGTTACCTTGTGATGAATAGAAGAATGTGTAAAAAAGAATGATCTAGACGTATGAAAGGCAACATCTGCAATGTGTGTACATAACGTGGAAATATTTCCAGTATGAAAAGTGAACGATGAAATTAGATTTAGATTTTGCTGTCTAGCTTCACAAGACGGCGCCATTCTTATGTTTTTGTGTGCTATGTTCTCAATTTGGTATATTTAATCCAGATAATGTTTAACTAAATAAAGAAAAGAAATGTTTCTCTGAAGTATTTATGCTGTGTTTTGAGGTAAGCGAAGCATTTTATTATTCTTTATATTACAATGATAACGCAATGTACGAAATATCATTTTTCAGGCCAGCAAATATTAAGCACATGTAATTTGGATTGGATACTTATAAGTATTTAGAATTACGGATTTACGCGCTACGTCACAACCATCCATATAAGATAAAAATCACACGGCATTGAATCCGAACTCTTGGGTGGCCACCGTATCAACTCAGTCTTCTTTTCTTATGGGCCATATCTACCTAGATGGAAAATTTGATTGAGATAATCTTCAAATGGTCTTTGCATAAGCAAGCCCGATAACTGTCTTCTTGAAAGATATAAACGCCAGTTTGTTCGTTCAGTTGTGGCATCAGTAAGCTTTTCAACATGTTTACGTAAATCTTCCCAATGGCATAGAGATGTTCACTTCATAAGCAGAAGTGGATACATTGAGCGTTTGTGAAATACTAAGTGAAGGAACGTTAACGACTTTCTGCATTTCTGTAAAAATAAAATTCTGTAAAAAAAACAACCTGCATTTTCTGTAAAAATAATATAGCAAATTACCTGTATAATAAAGTTTAGATCCGTAGTATACTTTATTTATTATAAATTTTTAATGGCTAAGACTCAATAACATCACTTTCTTGCATGTCCTTTAGAAGTTTCCTACCTCTTCCTGTTTTGCAATCAGTAAACGTCTTGAATATTGCTTCGTTAATGGATGATCCTGGTATCAATTTTATGTTTTTACCAAACTAGTTCGATCTGCGTCAAAAAATGTACGAGAAAAAACATCTTCAAATAGTTGAATGACGTGTTCTGCAGCACTCCTCTCTTCATTGTTTAGTTATGCATTTTGGAGTAACTCCGATATTAGACTTTCCGACGATACAACGACTAGAGGACTATTGGATCGCTTAATGCAAGTCACTGGAGTACGTGCTGCAACCACTTTGCCTTTTCTAATGACTTTCGCTGATCACTTACGTTGGCAACTCTCACCAGGATGACGGTCCTCTATAGGTGGACGAGTCACGAGGCTACCAGTAATCCTTTCAGACTGATAAAGTTCTTAGGATATTCCGTTATGCCGTATCAGAAATTTCTGTTTTTAGCTATGGATTCAAATAGTAAAACTTCTGTTCTGGCTCATACTGTGGTATCGTCTTTAGCTACTATTTGGTAGGAGGATTTAACTTCTCTATATTTGATTCCGAATAGGCTTATGTCCTTACTGGCAGATGCAGTTCATTATTTTGAATTATTTTGAAGTCACTTGATCCACTAGCTCCCGAACATAAGTAACTTTGACTGGATCCGTCTCTGCGTGTTGCTTGCTGGGCTGCCTTGAATTTCATGGTGTACTCTAAAGCGCTTTTCAGATGTTTGACATCCGTCATTCACTAGTCTTTTTGTATCTCAGGATCCCGGATGTCATTTACAAAGTACTTCAGGGATAGAATTTCTAATGTTTCTACTGGGCAGTTCGAAAATGCGAGATGAAATAGCTTTTTAACATCTGCGGCGAACTTCTGGAGTGTCTCCGTGGGCCTCTATTGGCAAGATTTTAAGTGAAGCATGCAGTAGTCTTTTAAACGCTTCTCGCCAGAGTACAGCTCCAACGCGTCGGGTAGAGCTTCGAAGTCGAGCCTCTGGTTTTTCGGGAAGAATTTAAAGGATATCCACGGCATATGCTTTCAGAGAGGTGGCAAGCTGGCAATTTTTAGCTGGCTCCACTCCATTTACATCCGTCAATACAGACAAATCAGTTTGTCACACTTGCCAGGAGATCTTTACATAATACGTGCCTAGCTCTAAATTGAGTCTAGAAAACATAGGCCCAGGGATTTAAAGCTGTCATTTTCAGTTGTTATTATGAATTTCTTCAAGCTGTCAACTACCCTGGAGACATAAGCAGAGACTCTGTCATCAGTTTACTGCTCGACGATTTCTCCAACTTTATTTTCAGTTGTGTCTACTCTGCCTTCCATATGTTTGAATATGTTTTCGAATATGTTTTCTACTATGACAGCAATTTCTCTTTTCATTTCCTCTTAACCTGTTCCAATATGCTTTTTTTGTAATTTAGACAGCTTCTTCCATTATTTCTCAGCTTCCTTTTCTATCTTCTTTAAGAGATTTGACAACCTTTCCACCTTTTCTTGGAATCCAGCAAAGGCTATAACCAGTTGTTTTAGTTGCTCTTTGATCGCTCTTGGTACCGGCATTCAGTCGCACTTCTGACGCTAAAACATTGTTACTTGCGTATGTATTCGCGATGGATTGAATGCACAGAGAACGGATGAAAGCTTAACGAAACTTATTCAACGAAACTCTTCACACTTCTGGAACTTTTTACTCAAAAGTTCTTGCACAGATCTTCTCATTTTAACAGAACACAATCAGAATTTACATTTTAGACTACTGGAACACAAGGCAATGCAAAGCGCGTCAAAAAGGAAAGCTCACAAGGTAATCTCTAAATGCTCTAAACTTTCGACCTAAAAACCGAAACCTGACACTCTGTCCTGTGCTATGTATAGTTTTCTATTCTCTGCCAGAGAAATTTCCAGCAGCTTCGATCTCGAAATTGCTACAAAGCAAACTCAGTTACAATTACATAGGGCCGAATATAGTTACAGTTACAGAGGGATCGGATAAATTACAGTCACACGGATATCGGAGCAAAATGTCGCAAATGGTCTTTAACCTTGGTGACAAATATTAATTAGAAAAACCATCACCAGGTTGCGAGTTAGCCATTTACTTCAATGTCATACGGACTAACCCTATACCGCTACTTTTACGTCAATGCTTCGCATTCTGAGGCTTCTCGTGCTACATTATCCGAGAAATACTACAATTTACATGTAATTTCACTAAAATTATTTACATAAATACGAAATTCGTGACAATATATTTTATCTTGCTCTTATCTAAAACACACAAGGACCTACCTATTTGTTTCCCTCACAAAATCATCTGATCTACCAGACAACTTAAATTTACGTTTTTGTTTGATTTAGCAATATGATATCATCCTCACTTAAAAGTCATATAGTTCCTAATAAGATAGGATTAAATCTTTTGATTTAAAAACCTTATCGTTATTAGCAGTTCTACGACAGCTTAAAAAAAACAAATTCGTTTTGAAAAACCACCAAAAGTGCAATGAATTTCTTCTGAATGATAAACCGCTTACGCTGCAGTTCAGTTACAATTAAACATTTACTAAATTTTTTGTATTTTCTTTTTTTCAGTATAATTTAACGAGAGTGTAATTATCATGAAGGGCAATTTTTACATGATTCTTTCATTTCTCATTTGCAAAGTTCTATTACCAACAGCTGTTTTTGCTACTTTTCATTTATACTGCTCGTACATTAAATTAAAATATCTGAAACGTCATTAAGTAGTTATTAAGTAATAATTTTGAATTAAATTTTGTTTTTAATATTTCCATTTTCTGTAATTTGCACACCAAGAATTAAAGAGAATCGAAGATTTCCAAAAACGTTGTTAAAATCATGGTACAGGTAATTTTTTTCTTTGATAAATATTATTTAAAAAATTCGTTCTTGTTATGCAGTAACTGAAATAAATGGTTTAATACGTGATATCTTAAAAGTGATTAATTTTTCGAATGTTTTCAGGTTTAAAATCAAA
Source organism: Stegodyphus mimosarum (assembly GCA_000611955.2). Taxonomy (NCBI): domain Eukaryota; kingdom Metazoa; phylum Arthropoda; class Arachnida; order Araneae; family Eresidae; genus Stegodyphus; species Stegodyphus mimosarum. The sequence continues at coordinate 195,570 of KK112242.1, read as the reverse complement.
ATTATAGAACAAAAATCGAAACATTATGCATACACATATTGTGAAAAATTGAAAAAAAAGAAAGAAAGAAAGAAAAAAGAAAAGATTTATTTGACGTAACCTTGAACTTAAAAGTAGGCAATAGAGCAACCTCGTGTGTGTTTTCTGTTTGGAAAGAATAAAAATATACACCAGACGCAAGGTTGTTGTTTTGCCTAATCTTTAAATTTCGATTTCGCTTGTGACTAGTCTCTCTTGAACCTTTCATTTATATTCCTGTCCTTCAACTTCCGCCGCTTCCGCAGAATATGTGCGACGCTTGTGTGTATGGGGGGGGGGAACTCGCAAAATGATATCGAAGTGAAAGCGAAGGAAAACGTCATAGTTATTGGAATGGTGCCATGAGAACGGATGGTTGTTGTTGCTTAAAAGTAGTATTATGTTAACGAGTGCCAAAGCATCGAAAAGTTCACTTACAAAAGAAAAGTGAGATGTTTTTATTACTCGCACGTGCAGAAACAGATTATTAATGAAACACAGGTATGTATTTTATTACAGCGTAATAAATTTTCTTTCGTATAGGCGTGAAATATTGCATATTTACGTTAAAATATCGGTTTCTACAATTTTCATAGTCTTGAGAACTTTGATGCTTACATAATCATTTTCAACAATCACGTTTAAGTGCGAAATGAAAACACTGAAATCAGCAAATATGTAAGATAAAAGATATGTAAATAAAAATTAGAATTTAAACAAACACCTAATTCCTTTTAATTCTCTCTCATATGTAAGATAAAAACTATATAAATCAAAATTATAATTTAAACGAACCCCTAATTCCCTTTAATTCTCCCTCTCTGTTTTAAAAATTGTAATAACTTCTCTGGATTGCGTTATTTCTAGATCACTCCATTTTGCATTGTCTGCGCAGCGCTGATGACGTAATAATTGGGAACTGAAACTTTTAACACAAACCAAAACTTTTCTCTTCGTGTGCTTCCATTTTGGCTAACTAGGCACTTCAGCTTCGTTTTGTGCGCTGCTTGGTCGCTATTCCGTTGTTCGCGCTTTCTATCGCAATACTTTCCAAAATATAAATGTTCTTCAATAGGCACGACTAGAGTGCCAAGTGATTGTGGCCACGAGCGTCAACTGGAAAATAAAAATGGAATTAAAACCGCCTCGACATATATATATATATATATATATCTACAACTAAGGAACGTATCACTCACAAACTTTGATTAAAGTCTAATGTAACCAACTGATATTCTTACCGCGTAACATTAAGTTCTTTTTTTAAATTTGAATTCATAGTAACAGATTTAGGGTAACTGTGAACGTTTGCGTTTTTCTAGCGTAGTTTCGTCCTGTGTCTAGTCCTGTGTCCTGTCATAACATAGCCCTTGACGTGCATATGAATTTTATATATATGGGCTTTTATGAATAGCTTGTAATCCAGGATAATAATGAAAATTTAGACGTAAGTAAAATTTCTTTAGTTTCGTTTAAATTAACATTTTTTTATTATTTGAAAATGCGAGTCAAATATATGTACCTAATATTCATAAGATATTATTCTAACAATATTTTTATTTTAAACTTAGCTTTATGGTTTTCACATAAGATTTTGAAAGTGCTAATTTTCTTAAAATGTCAGTGTAGTGCGTAATCCTCCAAAGCGCCCTGTAGGCGGAAAAAAGGGTAAGTTGGAGACTGATTTTCGTTGAGACAGACCGAATGTTCAGTATACTCAGGGTGGTAATTTTATAAATTTAACAATTCTATTAACTGATATATTTCTATTTGTAAGTGTATATAATTTACGTTGTGCATTGTAAATAAATAAGAAGACCAGTCTGAGTCCATTAATTGCGTATGAAACCGCACACCGGTCACGGCTGGATCCTACAGTCAATGTTTTATATGTTGTGTCTTTGATATCCAATTCAGATGTTTCTAAAATTATGCATATAATCCAACTTAAGATCATTATGAACTTTTTTTTAAATTACATTTTTAAACTGAAAAGATGTCCTGTGTCCAGTGTCATAAAATGTAAAGAGCCTCCTAATGTCAAATAATTTTTGTCGTTGGTTAATGTATCTTAAATAAATTATTAATTAATTCCTCCTAACCATATCCTTTCGTGGGGTAATTCGAAGCGCGTCCGGCTAGCAGTCAGAAGGGTCAATTCCCGACAAGAAGGCTATAAATTTGAATTCTGGCCGGAGTTCGCATCCTGATTTTTCTCGTTTCCTGATAAATACATATTAGATTCTTCAGTGTGGAAAACAATGTAATTCAGGGTTTATAGAGTACTTAATTGTAAACATCTGCATCCCAAAGAATCGACTTCCTGATCTTGACATGTGCTATTGCAATAAACCTATACCAGCTAATACTCAACTATTTCCAGCCGACTATTCAGCTATTTCCAGTTATTCACTCAGCTCTTTCCAGCTATTAACCAATTTCAGGTAATTCTTAATTAATATAGTTATATGACTTTTTAGAAGTGACGTGATCGTATGTGTTAGTCGCCGAACAACATGGAAAATCACTTGAAAAGTTTCACAGAGTTAAAATGTTTTCATTAAAAACTCATTGGGGTAGAAAACAAATATTATTACGTACCGAGATTTTTGATATAAATGTTAGAGACACCATTTATTAATTACAAAGATTATAGAATTTTTTTAAAATTATGAATTAGAAGTACTATAAATAACATGAGGGAGATATTTGCAAGCTCCGTTGATCTTTCTTTAAATATTAAGTCCAGATAAACATAAAGAAATTAACATTTTATTATAAAAAATTTCACGATAAACAATAAATAGCTTACACACATAATAAAGAGCTGGAAAGATGAACGAGAACGCGGAGGATATTAAACTGTTCCGCCTTAGAGAATAAAAAATATCACCAGGTTCCGCAAATCATTCTCAAATTCCTAAATCGCAATTCAGCTAACCGCCCAAATTCACAGCTGATTAAGAACACAGCTCCCTAGCTCTTGAACCCATATTTGCATAGTGCAGCATGATCTCTGGAAACTTCTAGAATAATCGATCATAGGGCTCTGAAAATATGTTTTCGCAAATCTTTCAGAAAGGGGAAAAAAATTGTTCACCAACATGGTGACAAAAATTGTCGTAAAAACCTCTTAGTGCTACCTCCAAAAACATCGCGGAGAAAAGAACGCAAGGCGAAAACGTCCTCGTACAAACATCATGGGAGAAAAGGAAGCGAGGGGAAAATATTTATAGTTCTAAAGCATTGTGTAACAAAACATCATCGTCAAAAATGAAGCAGTTCAAAAACTTCGCAATTTAAAAGCATCGAAACTATCGTGTTAAAAATAAAGCATCGTTGCATGACGATAACATCGCAGACATGCGTTTTTCAGGTTGTAAATGCGTATTTGCATAATGATTTGTCAGCGGAAGAAGGAATGAGAAATATTTTTAATTTCATATTTCGTTTTTCTGAATTAACTAATACAGCTTTGCTGAAAAAGTAAGAAGGAAAATGTATTCAAAGGCTAAAAATGTGTAGAAAATTAATGCTCCTTACAGCAGTTAAGACTATTTAAACCTCTTACTGAAATATTATGTAGCTGATATGTTTCTGCATAACTAACATATCGACATCCAAACGATTAACTGCACGCTGTACGCGATGACGTTAATGACACCTTAAGAAGACGAATAAACAAGCTGAAACAAAACAAAATTTAATTTTCTTTAAAAAAGCATCAGGTAAACAAAACTAAAAGAAAATAATTTTACAATATGATGGTTAATGAAAGGATTTTAATAGATCATTAATAAAAGAATTTTAACCTCGTGCAATTATTCATCTTCCTCTTTCTAATCTATTTTACATTATATTTTACATAAAAATTACCAATAAATTTTTATAAAAAGGATTAATTAATTAAATAACTTTATTAGTTATTTATGTAAGCTTAAAATTCTATTAAATACTGTAAGTAATATTAATGTTCTACTCATTCAAAACTTTTGAATGCTTAAATTTCCTTCTCAGTTTTTCAGTAAAAATGCAGTAGTTAATTCAAATAGTATTATTAAATATAAAAATAAATGTGTTCCTCATTCCTTCTTGCTGTCAGAAAGCATTTTAAAGCATGAAAAACGTATGTTTGCGATGTTATCCTCATGCGACGATTTGTAGGCGCTTTTTTTTTATTTACGATATTTTCGACGACGATGTTTTTAAACTGCGAAGTTTGGGAACCCCTTTATTTTCGTCGACGATGTTTTGTACCACAGTGTTTTCTCCTTTGCCTTTTTGTCTCCCAGGATTGTTTGTACGACGATATTTTCACTTTGTGTTGTTTTTTCAGCGCGACGTTTTGGACTGCAACCACTCGTTAGGTACGAATTTGCCAATACAGGTGACAAGTGAAAGCAGGTCCGGACACCCGGACGGCTTACATAGACTAATCGGGTATCGTCCGGATCCCGCAACTATCTGGAGCAACACCTCGAAATCGAGACAATTTACATGGCCATACAAGGGCAAAGTATTAAATTATTCTGCGCTTGATACATTATACTTTCTATAACACAAAAACTTTACGCTATAACACATATACAATATTTATCGCTACATTGAATAATAGAGGTGTTTACACATTTTTAGAACGATTTCGATAGAGAACTCTAAAAAATTAAAATGATTTGAAATAAAAATTTCTGGCAACAGCGTATCTTTTGAAATGAGTAATATCATTTGCGATTTTTAAATTTATTCTTCCGAACTGTCGTAAGTACAGAAGCCGTGGATTGAAAAATATATTTTTGCATTTATTCGAAAACATCATAAAATGCATGGAATTAAAATTTTGAAGCTCAAAATAAACAACAATATTAATTTGAATGAGAAAAACCGCCAGTTATTGCTTCTAAATGGAAAGAAGACTCCAAGCGAATTTGCACTTATTGTTTCTATCCTAACATTAAATCGTTGGTAACAAGAGAAAGTTCGCCGAATCAGTTGCAGAAATCAGTTGCAGAGCCTTAACACTAAATGAAATAATAAACCAAGATTTGCAACTTAAAAAACTGAAAAACGTAATGTTCATCAGCCTTTCACGAGGCATGTGATCGAGCCCGGTCCTTTGATACGGCAGTCAGAGTCACTAGCCACTATCCCGATTGGGCGGCACGCGTTTAGCGAATCATCGTTGTAGGTAGTCTTTGGAAGAATTGAAAATGAAACATTCATCCATTTGGTCAAACATGATTTTAGTTTTTTTCGACCATCCTATGGTATTTTAATGGGCGTGGAAAAAAAATTTCCTTCGAGCTTTTGCGAGAGTAGAACAAATTTTGCTGAATTTTTAAGGAATAAAAACAGTAAAGAACTGTGCCTTGCTGCTGGCTGGCCTGCATAAGTATGGGGCTCCATTTTTCGCAGATGAAGTGATGGTTAGCGTGGAGAATTCGTCGAAATTCTTTCTTCGCTTTCTTCAGAAAAATGTGTGTTTATGCTTAATCACTTATTATCTGAGAAATATTTAAAGTGTTTTGTGTAGACCATGTAGGAACCTGGATCCAGTTATCCCAGTTATCAGAATGCTTATTTGACCTAGAGAAGATTAATAAATAAATTTAATTATTAAATCCTGCATGAATTACTATTATTTTGTGGTTTACTCCATTTGTTTGATGAGAAGGTTATGAAAACAGCGGGGCTCAGAGATTTTGGATTTATTTGACGAAACATAATTTAAATCTTAGTACTAGCTATTAATTGAGATAATATTTAATTAATTAAGGTTGCCGATGTAATAACTGAATTTTTATTGATTTTTTATTATTAAGGAACTAATTCATTAATGTGTTTGAATTTGTTCCTTGGTGTTTGTGAGGTTGGATATTAATGTAAAAGAGTTTGTTGCTATGTTTTAGAGAAAGTTATGAAAATAATTCTGTGTTTTGTTTTGGTGATTTTAGAAATTTAATTTTGTGTTTATAAGAATTCTATTTGATACTATAATGGTATAGATAATTATGCGAGATAACATATTTATAGAATTTGGGTCTTGAAAATGAAATTTTCATTCATACTGAAGTACATGTTTTAATTTTTTATGGTACTGCAAATATGACATTACAATGCATATGAGTCTTCGAGAAAAATTAAATTTTTTTCTTTGAAATCAACATCTTGGTAGCTTTAACTCTTAAAAGATTCAATTTTATATCAGTTATCTTTATTCACAGGAGCTAGATGCAATATTTAATAGTGGTCAGTTGACGACTGACCACTTTTAGATCATTACTTTAGCAATGTTCTCGACATTAATACTTATGTAAGTTACAGGAACAAGTATGGTAAACTCAGCGTCTAAGGTTTTCTGAACATTTTAAGAAAATGCAATAATTTAAAAAATGATACTGTAAATTGTTATAATAATTACAGTTATGTTTTACAATATAAGTTTATAATCACTTTAATCCTTTTACAATTGTAGTATTTTGTATATAACCTGAAATATTACAAACTATGATGAGTATTGCTAGAATATACTATTAAGAAAATCACAAACTGTTATTAAATGCATTAAATTTGAATGTATTTTCAAAATATAAAAGTAGGTTTGACTTAAAATTACCGAAAAAATCCAGATAACGAGATTCAGATATGCCTATGATGTACCACAAAAGGGTTTTGCATGAGTATGATAAATCGATACCAGCTGAATAGAAAACAATCGGAACTAGATGAACAGAATACCGAATTACAAACATTATTATTAGCAGATTCTAAAGGGCACGTTGACTGGTACTAGCTCAATTAAGCTGTGGAATGAAGCGAAAACCACAATTACGAATGAACTCCGGATACCAGAATCTTGATAACCAAAACATTTTGAGAAGAAGATGACAGGATAAAAAATTTAGAAATAAATCAGTATGTGTAGGTTTATTGAACAGTCTACTGGAGGACAGCAGTAGAAACCCTGCAATTTGGGAATCTGTAGACCAGCGAAGAATTTTTGCTTTTCGTTTGCCTCAAAAGTAAATGTGTATACCGGTTGGTATTATTAGAAAAGTAAAAGATAGCAAAAATTCTCCAATTACATTAAAAACGGCTTTTTTATTAAAATGACTGTTCTGAAACTCAATGTTAAAATAAGGAAAAAACGAACCTTGCTTTCGGAAGATTCCATACATAAATTAAAAATGAATTCGGATAAAGACTATGGACAATGGCACTAACCAATTTATAAAATGTTTCCGAGCTCCAGAGGACAGAAGAGAGCAAATAATATAATTGGACTGTAATCTAAAAATTCATTGGAACCGTGTGAAGTACCCTAGCTAAAAGGTAGATGCACCAAAAGAATTTCCTTTAGTGGCTAAGGAAGGTAGAGCGCAAATGGAAAACGAAACCAAATCAAAATAAACCTCCAGACTGTCGAGGTCTAGGCTTCATATTTTGGACAAAAGGGTGAGAATGAGCATTCTTTGCAGCGGTTTGAGTGGCATTACCATTCAAAGGAAACAACAAATGAGTAAAAAATTTAGAGGAGTAATAAGAAAGAAAATCTTAAAACTCAATTATCGGCTGTAATGGAATGCCCCTTTTTATGAAATTTAGAAAGGTGCTTGAAATACGAAGACTGACTGATAAAAAATTGATGGATGCTGATTTCTACAACAAATGAAGATTATAAAAAAGTTAATTCATTTGCATTTGAAAAGATTTAGTTTCCCGTGAGAGGCAGGGCTAAATTTTTAAAATCAGAAGTGCTGGAACTCTCTGGAAGGCCGTCAGGAAGAAGAGGAAAAAATAAATAAAAAAATAGCTAATAATTAAAATCATTAAATTAAAATTAAAATTCAATAAATACAAAGATATAAATAAAAATTTAATAAATTATTAAGTTAATGATAAATAGTTAAATAAAAGAAATAAAATATCGGACCTCGTCTTATTTGGGGCTTCCGATTGGACTTGCAGTTTCATAAAAAACTAAGAAATCGCTCAGCCGGCCTCCAGCTGAATTTAGACCCTAAACATACAGTATAACATAATATTTCAGGGGGGGGGGATATTCATATTATTTTCCCGTTCATTTTCTAGTACACCAGTAGAAAAGTAAAACGATCAAGCGTCACTCATGAAAACAGAAAGAATGCTAAAAACAATATGTGAGTATTGAAAAACATTATAATGGAGAATTGTACCTTCCTAAATAAAGAGAAAAAGAGTCATTCAACGTTTTCTGAGAGCGATGCCCTACCAATATAATTCCAGCTGTCAAGCAGAATGCGACTGGGCAAAAATATTTCCCCTGAATGCAATCCGATGACAACATGAGAACAAGTGCAAGGTGTGTATAAATGACAATTTTCCCCCTAGTTGGTTACGTAGTTCACGTCTGCAGGAGCTCTGCAGTGTAAGGTCATTAGCACTGGACGTGGAAGACCAAGTAATCACTGTTAATACTTTCGAAAACAAAACGTTTTACCCACTTTCATAAATTTATTGTACAACCTGGAGAATAAGCCTTCGACATGTGGATGGGGCTTTTCTTTCCTTATACTTCTTTACCCCCGTCAAAGTATTTGTTCCGCAGAAAAAAAAATAGGCATGAATTCGAAAATTATAATCGATTTTAAAAGTATATTTATTTTAAAAATAAAATGTGTCAAGTGAAACTGTGTTTCACTTACATAAAAGAAGTACTAAAGCCCTTTTATTTAGGGCTCCAGTGAGCTCCGGCGCAATTTAAGCTCTGACCAGAGGACAAAATCATAAATATTTACTGAACTGAAATAATGCCAATTTTTGAATGACCAGTTTAGTAGCAAGGTACAAATCATTACGGTGTTTATTTTTTGGAAAATAAGTGACATCCTGGTCTGTCTTATGGCCTTGAAAAATCTATACAAAAAGAAAATACTACAGCGCGGAAAGGAAGAAACTTGGCAGACGTTTAATTGCTAAGCAAAAAAAGAATGTCGAATGTTTCGACATGCTAGCTTCAAAATTGCAGCTTTAAGTACAGTAATAACAAAAGTAACAAGGAAGCAAGTGAAAAAAACATATAAAGGGGCTGAGTGCGGGCAAAATGTTCAGTCTCTTATGAATAAATCTAGTCATGAGATGTAACTCAACCTCTTGATTCTCACAACTTTAATTTTCTTAAAATACAGTTTCATTTATTCGGTGGATGCGGTGGTTTCTATTATTTTTAGCTAATTTCATTGTCTTTAACTGTTATTTTGTTTAGTAATGGAGTCCAGATTTCTAAATAAAGACTCAAGCTTTATCCCATTCGAAAGTACAGTACTAACGGAAAACATTATCCACAAAGCTGAAGAAGAATTGGGAGAAACAGAACAAAAGCGAAAGGGATATCTGCAGGAATTTAAAAATTTGATTAAAAGTAAGTATTTTATAAAAGCTCATCGACATAAGTTTTCTCAGTTATTAAATTGCATCAAAAATATATCGTGGTATAACACGATGAAAATAAAGCCACCAATTTTTCAGTAATAAGTTTTGACTAATCTAGAAATTTTCCTTTTATGACTGATTTTTATACTGAAAAAGATGCAAATTAAATCAAAATTATGCACAGATGTTTAACATTACATCATTTTCACACACTAATACTGTGAAAAGCTGCATTTTTCTTCAACTGAAGCACACAATATATTTATATATCAAGCTTGACATAATTCACATTAATGCTTTTTGATTCATAAATATTTTTAAAATTTTAGTAAGTAATGTAAAGGAATACTATATTTAGATTTTCGGCCCATATTTATAGTCAAAATTATATATACGTATATGTAGAGTGTTTATTCTCTTAACCTTCCGCAATTTAACAATTTTTCTGTCTTTAAACAAAGTTATTTCACGCGTTACGAAAATTATTTTGTCTTTGAAATCGATCTCTTAGTTGCTTCAACTCTTAAAACATCCAATTTATTCGCTGCAGCTAGATGTAGTAAAGTGGTCAGTTTTCAAATCTTTACATTAACAATGCTCTCGACTTTAATAGATAGGTTAAGTTACATGAACAAGTGGGGTAAACTCTAAGGTTTTCCGAAAATTTTAAGAATATGCAATAATTTTTTTAAAAATGACACTGTCAACTGACGTTACTGTAATAATTATAATTATGTTTCACAATATAATATTATAATCACTTTAAAATGATAAAAATAATTGTGTTTATAGGTCTTAGCTATTTATTAATTTGAATAGTTTTTCAAGTTGAACAATTAATAAATACAATAATAATTTAACTATTGCTTAAATAATATAAAGCTTTTTTTTGTCATAAGGATTTATATTTCAGGGTTTTTATCCCTTTAATTTTGAGTTTTAAGAAAGTATTCTACCAACAATAAATATCCATTTCTCAATCTTCGGATTATATTATTAACAAACTTCTATTACAAAATGTGTTTCATAGTCTATAATAGAAGATAATGCATTAAAAATACTGTTGTTATTATTGCTCATGCTCACTTGTCTGACGTACAGTCAGCCCAAGTCCACGAAATTCCTCGTGGCAAGGAGTGCAAGATTACGCCTGTCGTTGGCAATAGCCTTAAGCTCCTGACGTGTGATTTGGTTCTGTTCTGCCCCCAATTTTAATGGAGATCACCCTAGGGGGATGGGTCCGAGGATCTCCTACCCCTCTCCCTTTCCACCAAACCACATGAGAGGACTTTTGGCTTGCCGCATATTTGAAATGCCACCATGCCGCACCGACACTATACATTTGCAAACATCCATGCCTTATCTGGGATTCGAGCCCAGGGCCTTCGGCACGGCAGTCAGCGACGCTAACCACTATACCGGTTGGGCAGCTTAAAAATACTTTTATATTAAAATACAACATTATACTTCTTTAAAGTAAAATTTCGTAAATATTTAAATATCGGAACAAGAAAGATTTATGTAGGTTAATAATTGCTTCCAAAATAACTGTTAAGAAAATATCCAATATTTTCTTAATATTTAATTATTATTCTGCGTGATAAAGTTTGAATTTAGTTGACCAAGGGAATGCAAGTGATATCAATATTTGTTTTTAGTTTTAGTTCATTTTCTGTTCTACTGAAAAGGAGAGCATGCTTCTCTCCTCAATATCACAGGTGTTCCATTATTTTGTGTGAAATATATACCTGAATTCTTTTTCCAAAGTTTCGTAGTTTATTTCCCTTATTTCGTTAAATAATGATGTTGAAGAATCAGTGAGCATATTTTAACACTGTATAATTTAATCCAATCAAGAATTTTTTGAAATACAGCTCTTCTACTAACTGGGACAATATTAAAATCGGTAACACTTTCCTAAATTTTGTAGCCAAAGGTTTTACAAATGCTTTTAAAACCGTATATCAAAATCAATTTTTAAGAACTAATTTTTGATTTTCTTTTAGCGGTAACAATTGCAGTTTTATTTCATTCTTGGCATTTCTAACAACTTTCAAACAGATAAATTTTGCGAATGATTACCAAGAAGAATTTTTCTTTCAGAAGAAAAGAACTTGAATGCCGATATTTCTGATGATTTTCTTCTGGCTTTCTTACGGGTCAAAAAATTCAGACTTGATGCAGCGTTTAAACTTCTGAAGAACTATTATTCAAACAGGCTAATTTATCCAAGTCTGTATCAGAATTTTACCCCCAGTCATTGTCATAAAATTCTGAAGGCAAATTTCATGAATTATTTGCCTTTGCGGACACCTGAAGGAGTTGCAGTCTGGGCGCCTCGGTTGGGTAAGTATCTCAGTCTATTGTAGCTACCATGATATCTTTCTAAACTCTTTATTGTATTTGTAGCTCAATATTTACTAAATCAGATTATCTAGATCTTCAGTAAATTATTGTTAATTTATTAAAAGTCTGAGGTAAAAATTATTAAGTATTTTAAAACAAATTATCGATTCTTTTCTATCGAGCATTCGAACACTATGCAAATGCTCGATAGAAAACAAATGGCTGAATAATTACAGCTTTTTAAAAACTGCATATCAGAGCTTAGACAATTTCGCAAATATAGAAAATTTTAATAAATTTGTTGCATTAAACTTAGGCCCCTTCAGTGGCGAAATGGATGAGATCGCTGAAAAAGTTTGATCGGGTTTTAAATTCTAGCAAATGAGCTGGATACAGAGGTTTTGTCTTCTTGTACGTTTCCTTAAATGTGCATAAATATAAGCGATTTCTCTTTAAAACGTTCCCCACGAAAGCATACTTCCTTGAAGCACATAACCGTCGTATGTCTTGCCTCAAGCAATTAATTTAACATAATCTTCGAGTTCAGAGAGGCAATAATTTCTACATCGACTGGTAAACAATTAGACAACATAAGTTTCCAATCCATAAGCATACGGTTATTAAAAGAATGAAAATGTATGTTTACTAAAATTGTTCAACATGGGATGAAACTGATGGGATAAGGTTGTGTTATCTCCTTGTTCAACTTGGCAAGGACTTGGGGAACTTGACTTGGAGTGACACCTGAGGTAAGTGCAGAAACCGGGCAGCAGATGGGCTAAAAGTATTCTTTATTATCACTCTTCAAAATTCACAATGCGTTGACTTGACACTAACAAACTACGTCTCGCTTAGGCGGTAACTCAGCTGACAAGAACTAAACTAAAAATTCAAAGATATTAACAAACAGTAGAGTTTTTTTACCAGGGCTCAGATAATCTTGTTATCCAAAACCGCGTCGAAGTCTCGTGGCAATAAAGTAATAGCTGTTACGCCACTTTAACCAGCAATAAATGCAGAATCAGACGCTCACCCTACAAAGTACAGTGCTTGCCCACACTCTCTTTTCCTTTCTTCTAGAACTCAGTATTTAAAGCTTTTTCTCCACTGGTAGAATTTGCATTCCTTCACGCGAGCTACGAAATTTAAGCGTAAATTTAATTGGTTAGTGAAAAATGAATATAAATCTCTACAGTTTCCCCTGCTAGAATTTAGTAGACTTGAATAAAGGTCCTCAAAGCCCTGATTCAAAATGCTAAATTCTACACCTAACAGGCACACACAAGTACTAAATTTTAATTCTTATTTATACCACAAATAATTTTCTTTACGTCTATTTCTTCAGCTGTAGACTCCATTATTCCTGCTCATTAGGGCATTCAGTCTTGTAACTATGAATACATGTTTTCAACAAATAATAAATAACCTTTATTTTCACAATACGTTAAATCTTTTGAGCCTCTAACCATCTCTTGAATTTACCGTATCTTTCTTAAGTTTACCGGACTTTACTGATTTTACGTGTCACATTTACTCATTACACATTCGTGCTTTAATTTAAACTTAATTAATTTAAATTTAAGCCCTTTTAGCTCCTCATAATGTGTGGTGAAACATTTTGAAAAGCACAAGTGTAACATGTCAGTTTTCTCTTGAATACATTAACTCTTAAATGCATTAACTTTACATTTTGAGGTTTAGCACTAAATAGTTATATATGCTCTTTGAGTTTTAAACCTACATTTGCAGCCTCATTTACTCTAACACAACAGATATTTTCACATTTTACGATCAAAGTTTTATCACATATTAGAACATAAAATGAAAATTTTACTTCAAGCCTTTTCTCACCAAAAGTGCAAACCTGAAAACAAATTTTAAGTTCTAATAAGAAGCTGCTTGTAACAGGCCAGAACATTTGGCGTTTTAACATAAACAACTTAGTCTTTCAACAAACAAAACGAACTACTTGTTCTTTACATGAGCATTACATTTTTAAAATACGATGCAAGTTTGTGCTTTAGCCAGATGCAATTAAAATAACTTTAGTCCTCAACTGAGGCAAACTGGCTTTACACAAGTAACTCCGTATTTTAAACTTTTCATGTAACTTCACAAAACAGAAAAGATTCATTGAAAAATTCGCTTATCTTCGTCTTTCGTTGCGTGGTACTCTGCCAATCTTTTGTTGCAAAAGTCTTTCCAGGTCATGTTGTTCACGCTGACAATCTTCAATCTCTGCTTTCTTTCCACAGGTTGAGGTTGATCTTTCCTTTTCTTCCCTCTGAGCATCCTTCTCTTAGGCTCCAACGGTGCTGGTTCTAGTCTCTTTCTTTTGCTGGCAGGAAAGCTGGTTCTTTGAGCGTCGGTATTGATGGACTATTGCCTGCTGACTGTCTGTTGTTACGGTCGCCGCTGTGGGCCTTGAGTTTCCGATAGTCTTTTCCTCATTTTACCCACCGGTGGTCTTGTTTGTATTTTTCTTTTTATGAACCGCTTCCTTGAAGTACCCTGAGGCTGTCTGCTGCGAGACCTTGTCGGGGCACGGTCATCCTTTTTCCTCGATGGAGCCTTCCTTCTTGACAACCCCTCTCCCTTGAATTTTTTTCATCTAGATCTTCCGAATATTTGAATTTTCGTTTATCTGGTACTCTTCAACTTGTCTGAGGTATTGTCTTTTGTTCCCTTCTTGATCTGTTTGCGGGTGATGGAAGCTCTACTGGGGTCGAAATCGCCGTTGAGGATGCCGCCTCTTCTGATTTGCTGACGATCTGTTGTACTACATATGGCCGCTCAAACTTATGAGTGAATTTCGATACAACGTTCTCTGGTGCGGTGGACAGAGTAGACTGTCTTTTCAGAACCTTATCCTCTACTTTAAAATCAGATTCACGGCGTCTTTTATCATAAAATAGCTTCTGCCTCTCTTTTGCTATATCTGAATTCTTCGAAGCTTCGTCTATCAGCTTTTGAATATTTTTCTGTTTGAATTCTGGCACCCTTTCTTGGACAAAAAAGAGTTGATCTAACGGTGTCAAAATCTTTCTACCCAGAAATAATTCAGCGGACGTTTTACCTGTCGTGTCACGCTTGGCAGTTCTTAAAGCTTAGGCTAGTTCATCTATGCAGCCATTCCAGGGCTCATGATAATTTTTAATAGAACTAATCATTTAAATTTATTAACACTTTCCGCAATGTCTGACTGTGATCTGTACGGAACCATTTTCATACGCCCTATGTCAAGCCCTTTACACAAGTTCTCAAAAATTTGACTAGCAAATTGTTTACCATTATGACATATTACTTTTAACGGTGCACCATATTTTAAGATAATTCTATGCAAAAACGCAGCTGCGACAATTTTAGCCGACGGTCGTATTAGCGAAATTATTTCTATCTGCTTAGAAAAATGAACAGCAATCACCAAAAGATATCGGTTTTTATTTAACTCACTTAGGGAAAAAGGGGCAAGAAGGTCTATTACAAGAATTTCATTAGGAAAAGTCGCTCGAATACTATTTAAATACCCGGCCGGGCTATAATTAAAGTCGTCAATTAACTGACTTGAATTACAGGACCAGATATACGCTGTCACCACCTTCTGTAATTGCAGAAAATACACTGCCTCGCGTACACTACGCACCATTTTCCTCCCCCCTAAGTGGCCAGCCGTTGGTGCATCATGCAATTCTTGCAAAATGGCTAGTCGTAGTGTGGCTGGGATGACCAGCCAAGTTCTTTTTTTCATTTGCCGATTTTGTACAGAACAACAGATTATGTATGATCTTGTACTTTTGGGCCCTATTTCTAATTGCAGCAAGGTCTGCATGTTCAAAATTATCCGGATCCTTTAAATAAGCATAGATATTACTATTACCGAATTCTGGGCCCTTTAGCAACTCAGAAATGATCGTTTCCAGAGAATCTAAAACTTTGGAAGTTAACATAGCACATTTTATTTGATTACCATTATCATCCAGTTTAATTCTTAATAACCCGTCGACGACGGTATTTCTTTGTTGGGTGTATGCTTAATAATTAAGTTCCAGTCTTATAATTTTAAGGCTCATCTAATTAATCTTGGAGTCAAGTTCTTTCCAAAATATAGTCCACCTACGGGCGCATGGTCTGAGTAAATTGTAACTGGTGCTTTTCCAAAATAAACTCGGAATTTCTGAACTGCCATTAACATGGCTAATGTTTCTCGTTCGGTCGCTGTATAGTTTCATTGCGTACAATTTGAAGTCTTACTAAAAATGCTAAGGGATGCCCTTTTTGCATTAAAACTGCATCCACGGCGTAATCTGTAGCATCGGCCTCGAATTCCAAGTCTTCGTCCCATTCAGGGAATTTCAACACTGGGGCATTAATTAAAGCTGTTTTAATTGTTAAAATGCCGTGTTTGCCTCCGCTGTAAACGCAAAATTAGATTTTTCCCCGTTTTAGTTCTTTCTTTCTTTGGGCCATCGACGGAATAACTGGCCCACTGGGTTAGGTGCTTATCAGACTGTTGGATTCCGTCGATGGAATTAAAAGTAAATAAATAAATAAATATAAATATATATAAAGAGCTTAGTACTGTGTCCTCCGGAAACTGTTTACATTTAGAGCTGAGTGCTGTGTCCTCCGGGAATTGGCCACGCTTAACGAGGAACATTTTTTCACTATTACGGTACATGTTAGGCATGCAGATATATTAAGGATATGGTATAGACTCCGGTACAGATGTAAAGATGAACAAATACATTACAAATTGTGAAATACATTAAATAAGTTTTGGATTAATCATGGTATTAAACATAAATAAAAACAAAACGAAACAAAAATGACATTAAGTAAATTAATATATGTACAGAGCGGGCTGCTGACGGCGTCCAATCAAAGAAATTACGTCAGGCTGTCAGCAATGTTTTTAGCAATCGTAGTACAGTTCCTAATGCGGCTAAGCACATATTTCTTCTTAATTGTCTTCTTAATTGTGTTCTTGAACCATGCCGGCATATTGATTGCAGCTGGTCTTTTTAAATGTGAATTCGCTGTGTGTGGACAATCATACAGATAGTATTCTGGGTCACCAGCACTGTCACAGGTGCAATGGTCGCTGTCTAATCTGTGAAAATAGGACATATATGGGCCATAGCCTGTCAGATTCTGTGTGAGGTGCGAAGAGCTGCTATTTAAATTCTGATTTACTTTTGGTTGAAAATTATACAGTCTTCTGCCTGTAGTGCTCGAATCCCAGTAGTTTTGCCATTGTATCATTAGTTCACAATTTAGAGTTGTTTTCAGATATGAGTTCGGAGGGGGCACACTAATGCTACTCACATGGCGCCTTTCGCAAGCACATCTGCTGCTTCCGTTTTAGTACTAACAAAGATTCAACGATATCGGCGAAATTTTGTATGAAAGAATTGTAGTACGAGCACATTCCAAGAAAGGGTGAAAGTTTCTTTTCCGTATATGGCGGAGGATAATTTTTTATTGCTTTTATTTTAGAATCTTCAGTCTCGACACCTTTAGCTGAAATTTTATAATCAAGATATCTTAATTCTTTAGTTGCAAATTTACATTTCGATGCATTAGTACTTAACCCTGCTTCCTTTAATTATGAAAAACCTTCGTGGAGATCTTTGACATATTCCGCAATGGTGTCGCTGGTAATGATTACGTCATCTAAGTATATTAGTGTGGATTTCCCGATGACAGGACGTAGAATAATATCCATAGCTCATTGAAAAGTTGAGGATGCCCCTCCCAAAGTCCAAACGTCAGGAGTAAAAATGCGTAAGTGCTCGATTTTGTAATAAACGCCGTTTTATTCACGTGTTCTGGTTTCGTGGCTATTTGAAAATAGCCTGAAGTAGGATAAAGCGTGGCCATGAATTTCGTGGACCTAATTTTCCTTATGATTTCTTCTGTTACCGGTAAAAGGTTACACAGGAAATTTAATTGTACTATTTAATTTGCTGTAGTCAATGGCGAAACGCCAGGCTTTTGGATCTGAAGGGGGGCAAATTATTTCTCTTCCTTCATAGCACAACTGGTTTAGCGTATTCACTATTGATGGGGTTTACTATCTTGTTTTTTAACCTCTATTGTATACGGTATTCTCTTATAGCTTCCTTCGGCTTATCGTAGTGATAAGGTTTCACTTTACGCGGTTCGCTTCATTTTAATTGTATTGCGTGAGTGACTATTTATGTATTCCCCGGATTTTCAGAAAATAATGTATAAAATTTACTTACGAGTTCTTCTGGCTTGGCTCTTTCATCTTGCTTTAGATGTTAAAGATCGACTTCTGGAACGTTTTCATCTTCCACCCTTGGCACCATATTGAGGACAATGGAGTTATCGGAAAAATTTATTTTGGCATTACGGCCCTAAGGAACTCTGTA
Organism: Stegodyphus mimosarum; assembly: GCA_000611955.2. Classification (NCBI taxonomy): domain Eukaryota; kingdom Metazoa; phylum Arthropoda; class Arachnida; order Araneae; family Eresidae; genus Stegodyphus; species Stegodyphus mimosarum. The sequence goes on along the minus strand of KK112242.1, from coordinate 177,403 downwards.
CCGAGAATAACTTTATTTTGTAAATTTTTAACAACAAAAAATAAAACTTTCAGAAACTTGTGCGGCTATGATTTCCGTACTACTATTTTTAAATAATCTTTTTGAAAATTCCGGTAATAGATGCTTAAAAAATTTCCTTGAGCCCCCCGTGTCCACGAGTGTACATTGTTAAGAAGGACTTGTATTACAGGCAATTGCGAATTCTTTACCATTGTATTTAAATGCTCTTTAGAGGGATTTTGTGATGGACCCTCAATTTCTCAGGCCTCTCTATTCGTTTAAAGATTTTTTCCCTCCTGGTGTCTTTTGGGTACTCTGGCGGTCTTTGCCGAACTTCGTTGTCTCATATTCGTTTTCAGCCTTACTCGCTCACAGGTTTGGCTGCAAAACGTCTTCCTCCGTGTATTTATTTATTTCTGCTGCCGGCTTTCGGGAAAACTGTTGCTGACATCCCTGGGTAGGCAATCTGGAACGAACTATCTGCTACACACCGGTTCTGGAACTTCGCATCTAATTCGAATAATTTTTTAAACGTTCGTGGGTTTCTCAGCTCCATGAAATCTTGTACTCCAGGTAACAACCTTGTGAAAATGATTTGATTTCAATGAGTTCATTATCTAGCTTTCTTCCGTATAACATATTTACTAACGTGACTTTACATAAAATAAACTCTGTGAAATCCTCTATCTTCCGTTGGTAAGAGCTGTAAAGTTCCGCTTCGGGTTTCGCACGATCTTTCACTATTAGGAAGGCCTTTAAGAGTGCCGCTTTGAAATTTTTAAAATTGTAAGTCAGGCTTCCGACTTCTTCAAGTAAACATTTTCCAGTTCCTTTCCACCATGACTTCGCCTGTCCGGAGGGCATTCGACTCCATTGCTACTTTTTGTTCCTCGGGTACAAGACACAGTTGGAAGTGATTATCAAGGGCTTCCAAGAATGAAGTGAAGGAATTCTTGCCGTCGAACACCACTACTAGCTTGATGGACGCTCTCATTGTTTGTATTTGAAAATCAAATTCATTCAAAGGGATGGTCACCATCGGGCCTGCGACATCTGAGTCTTGTGGGGAGAAATGCATGTTTTGATTGTCGCCCATAAGATTCCATGAAAATTTTGGGCGCCAAATGTTATATCTCCTTGTTCAACTTTTGGAGCGATAACTGAAGTAAGTGCAGGAGAAGGGTTATAAGAACCCTTTATTAAAACGCTTTCACAGTGCGTCGACTCGACTCTAACAAACTACGCCTCGCTTGAGGGATAACTCAACTAACAAAAACTAAACTAAAGATTCAAAGATACTAACAAACAGTAGAATAATTTTTACCAGGACTCAAATAATCCTGTTACCCAAAATGGCGTCGAAGTCTCGTGGCAGCAAATTAATATCTGTTACGTCACTTACCAGCAATAAATGCAGAATCAGAAGCTTACGCTCCGAAGAACAGTACTTGCTCACACTCTCTTTTCCTTTCTTCTAGAACTCAGTATTTAAACCTCTTTCTCCCACTGGTAGAATTTGCATTCCTTTACGCGCGCTACCAAATTTAAATATTCTGGCATTGACAATTAGGGGAATGAAGGCTTATAGGAAAGCGTAAACTTAATTGGTTAGTGAAAAATGAATAAATCCCTACAAGGTTCCACATATAAATCACCATCATTTCAGAATCTGTTTGCATGTAATAAATTACAATATTATTAGGCATATTCCTTTTTAAGACTTCAACAACTTTGAAAAAATTATGTTTAAAGAGCATTATGGTTAATACTTTCGCATAATGTTTACGCAAGTAAGGTAAAGAGGCGATATTTTCTTTTGAATTAATATTTTACTACTAGCTTCACAGCTCTAAATCTTTTCTCTTAAACCAAATCTTCAGAATGTATGTGGATTATTCTGATACTAAGATTTCTTACGTTTACTGTAGCGGAACTCGTTTTAGGATATAACAGCTATGTTATAATCCAACAGTATCGACTATGCAATGGTATAGTTGCACAACATGTTATAAAAATGTGAATCAAATCTCAGACATATACTTCCAACCACAAAGTTTTTCAAAACAAAATAGAAAATTTAATAAGAAAACATTTCAGCTTTTGCGTACAATACAGCTTTTTAAGTATGCAAGTTAATTTTTGTACGATCCCCGTAGAGCTAAAATTCTGATTTGTAAAAGAGTTGTTTTCCGTTAATAAATTTAATGAAAAATATTCTTCAGCGTTAAGTCCAATATTTAGCAAGATATCAGTAATTAATATTTTATTAGCACTAACTACAAAATTAATATTTAATGTTGCTTCACAGAAGGAAATATTAATCGCCAATAAAAGCTACTTTCATTTTGCAGTTCTTTAGTTAAGTTTAGAGAGCATCTGAGGTTTTTTTCACGTACTTTCACTTTCGGTAATATTTAATTTCGGATAAGGACATGTATAGGAAAGTAGAAAATTTGTTTTATAGATATCTTTCCAATTTTTTCGCGAAAATGTAACTTTCTCTCTAGCATTTGACACAATTTGCTAACTAGACTCTTTTCACTTCAGAGTTGGTATCAAAAGTTAAACTTTGTATTTTTAAATTTATTCTACCTCCAGTGATGAAAGTATTGTCATAAAATTATTTATTTATTTTAAGAAACTTTGTAGATACATATATTTAAGACTAATGTATAAGAAAACGAAGCCTGTAGAGTACTTTTCCGAACATTCTGTAAAATCTTGAAGACACTGGATCCCTTTCTTATTTCTGTACAGTAGCGTAAACATTCTGAAACTAATCTAAAATTTTTAATTAAATTGTTATTTAGTTATGTTTAAATTTTTAAATCACTAAAATGTTAGAATATTATCATTTAACAGAATTCTTGTCATTAGATACCTTCTACACTGATATACATTTAATTTTTTTGGTTTATTGTTATTCCTGTCTTTCATTTGATGAAAATATGTCTACTAAGTAAAATGACATGTGTAATATAAACGTATTTTCAGACACTTGAAAAACACTTAAATCACCGGATAACGTCATTGTCATGAATAAGTCTGTACTTGCTTCAGTGCCCGAAGATATTTATTTCCACTAGGCATTAGACACATAAAACTGCAGTAATTTGCGTCTTCAGTAATTGTCGCACTTGTTTTAATGACTGAATCACACGCCTGAACATTTTACGAGCGCTATGTATCACGACTGGTACTCACACATTTTAGAGAAATGCGAAAATATACCATAAACATTATTTACCATAAACACAAACATTTCTTACTTTTTAATACTCAGTCAGTTCATGGAAGAAAATCACAGAACAATGGCATTAAGTACAATGGCATTAGCGGGAAAGTCATGAAGTCATCACCTTTTGATGATCACCAAACACTGTTTTGCAATACAAAAATACTGAAGTATTAGATTGAGAACCTTGAATTTAATAAAAACAACTTTAAGTTCCCGACAACTGCTGTTCATAAAAGACAATGAAGTATCAATGGAAAATTTTATCTTCAATATAAAGCACTAAGCTAATTTTTTTATCAATACAGTACTTATAACGATCTAACTAAAAACTATAGAAATCAGTGAAGTCCGAGTTTCATGATTTAATCGAGTATTCTTGCGGACCCATTCACCGTCATTAGTGTTTTTTTAGATGTATTGCTACAGCTCATGATACAATAGCCATATTTAAATTACAAAAAAAAGTTACATTTATAAACTCAAATTCTACGGCTGAAAATGATGTAGCTTCTACATAAGCTGAAAATAGTGTATTTTCAAAACATTCTTCCCTTAAAAAATGAATGTGTAAGAACTTTATTTTAGATAAAAATGAAATGAATAAATAAAATAGCATTCTGAAATTTCAAGTATTTTATTATTTGTAATAATCTTATTTATTATCTGAAGGTAGCTGGAATACTAGTGTTTTCTCTTCTGAAGAAGTTACAAGATTTGGTTTGATTTGCCTGGAAAAAGAGATGACAAACCCCATAACGCAAGTATGTGGTCAGATTACTCTGGCAGATATGAAAGGATTTTCTTGGTCTCACATTTTTCAAGTTACCATTCACGATATCAAATGCTTTGTTAATACCGTTCAGGTAAAATCCCTTTCTTTGTAATTAATTAACTTTTTGTAGCGAATTGACAGTCCAAACATTAATGATAATTAACTTATTCAGTTTTCATTTTTAGACATAAATAATAAAACCCGGCAAACGGTCTAATTGCGTGGTCGTTTTGATGATTGCCACCATATGTAACCTAAAGACGAGCAAATTTCCCATAAAGAAATGCAAGAGCTCCCACCCTTTAGGCAAATACACTGGTGTGCAAAAATTAAGGGCGAGACGGTTTTTTCTATATAACTTTGTACAAAAGCTTTCCAAATCAACACATTTAATACCGTAAGATCCCCAATACGTAAGGACATGAGTAATGTAAGCAACACTTACTAAAAGAGATATCAGAGGGATAAAAAGAAGCTTTATTGAAAAAGTAGCATGGAGCGCAATGCGACTGAAGGCCGAAACATCCCTGTGATGGGTGTCCAGCAAGAAACATCCGGTCTTTAATAGGGGATATGATCTCTCCCCTGACTGCTAGGCAGGTTTCACATCATTTGTGCATGCTGGATATGTGCTTGTTAATGAGCTGTTGAGACACTGCTGCTCGTTCCTCTTGTAGCACCAATCGCAGTTTCGGAATCGTTACTGGCGATAAGTTACGTGCTGCCACGGGTCTCCCTAGTAAGTTCCGTACATGCTTGACGGGATTTAGATCCAGAGACCTTGCCGACCAATCCATGTGTTCAATATCTTCACTCTCCAAGCTCTTCGAGACAGTAACTTTAGATCCAGAGACCTTGCCGACCAATCCATGTGTTCAATATCTTCACTCTCCAACAGCTCTTCGACAGTAACTGTGCGATGAGGTGGAGCGTTGTCGTCCATGAAGAGGAACTGAGGACCCATAGCCCTTGTGAAAAGACGCATGTAAGGAAGAAGAACCTCGTTACAATAGCAGTCCCAAGTGACGAACCTCCTTTGGAGATATGAAGGTCGGTCCGGCTACCAAGCATTATGTCTGCTCGAACGAGAAATCCGCGACCTCCAAAACAGTCCCTTTTGATGATGTTGAAGGGGTTATTGCGTGTTCCCCGCTCTGTCCAGATGTGTATGTGTCTAGAATGGCAACTGAGACTAAATCTGCTCTCATCTGTAAAGAGTACTCGTCCCCATTCATTGTCTCGACAATTCCGGTGTTCGCGGCACCACAGAGAACGCCTTCTCCGATGGGCAGGCGTTAGAGGTACACACCGTACAGGGCGTCGTGCAAACAGACCGCCACCGTGCAGTAACGGTAAAACGCCATGGTAAAACGCGATATCGGTCGTCCAGTCGCCTGTGTCGTGTGTCTAGCGATTTCTCCCGCTGTCTGCCGCCTGTTTCTTCTGGCCTGTAATGCAATATACCGGTCATCTGCGGGTGTGGTTCCTCGTGGACGACCACTACTAAACCCCCGGATAGCTGTTCCTGTAGTTTGAAATTGTCTCCAAAGTCGCGAAACGATGCTGTGAGCAATTCCGAACTCTGCAGCCACACTTGTCACACTGCGGCCTTCCTCCAACTTCCCATTGATTCGACCACGGGTAAAAGCATCCAGATGTCGTCTAACAGATTGATTATTCGCCATTTCTCGCTGAGGCAGCAACTTGGTGTGATTTTAACAGCTATACGGCGTGCAATCTCTTTGTCAGAAATACTGATCTTACACCGACAACATGCTTTATACTACTCAGACAGTCCCCCATTACGTCTACCTGCATATATGCGCATGTGCTACCGTACATCACCTTACTTAATCTCCTGATTGGTCTTTCTGTCCCCTCTGCCTCTTCGTTCAGCTGATATGCTAATTTTTCGACTTTGTGCTTAATTTTTGCACACCAGTGTAGTCTTGTGTGCTCTGCCATATTTAGCTAAACAAATAAAACGTAGACATGAGCAGAAGATAACGAAGCTAAACATAAATTCTTTCAACTACACATTTATGTAAAATTTGCATTATAAACCTGAAAATTAAGTTTAAGTACTATAGAAATTAACATATTTACTAAACCTTTTTTGAGTTATTCCGAATATAAAATCATGATAGGATGTTAAACTTGTTCATCGCAAAATATTGAATTATGTTTTGTAAGGTGCTTAAATTATTAAATTATGATGCTTAACATTTGCGAATAGTTCGACGTTACATCCAGTTATGGTTTCTCCCCGCTTTCTGTCAAGATGTAAAGGAAGTAAAAAATTACATATACTAGTTATGTCCTCTCTTATAAATTTGGTAATATTAATAAAATGTAAAAATGATGACAGCGTAATGCAACTGCAAATATCTAGTTATAACGAAAGTGTTCTGCCCAAAACCGTTCTTAATAAAGTTAAAAAAAAGACATGAAAGCAGTACCTTTAGTACGGGTAGTAATACTACCCAAATCTATGATTTTCTATCAACGTTTTTAGTAGTTTTTCAAAGCCTTCGGCCCAGAAACTTGGTGACCGAGAGTCCAAAAACAGATCAACCTTATTTCGGACGTCCTGTGCAGAATGGAAGACAGCACCAGTAACATATAGCTGCGGTTGTGAAAACAGGTAGAAATCCGAAGGAGCGATGCCGAGGCTATATGATGAGTGTGGCAAAAGATCCCATTCGAATCCATACAGAGTCCATGCGGCGAATCCAGACACATGTGGTTTTGCATTATCTTGATGGAATATTACCCTTTTGACGCTGCAGGGTTCCATTACCATCTCGCTGTACACCTTATGTCAAGGGTTTTACCTTTTTCTAGATACTCTTTGCGGATAATACTACGGCAAATCCACCAGATGCAAAGCATAATCTTTTTTTTTTGTCAAAATTTCGCTTTTCGACGTTGCCGACGGGTTCATCGGGCGCAGCAGACCAACCCCCTTTTCGGTCTGTAAATCCACTTTTCACCACAGGTAACGATCCGTTCCAGAATTTTGTCCTTGCGTTGATATTCGAGCAAGTTAGTGCAGGCTCGAACACGTTTATCCTTATCTGCTTGAGTCAGCTCATGCGATTGAACTTGTACGTCAAGTTTATGCAATTCATAGCGCGACTAATGGACATGGCACTAACGTCTAAATTCTTAGCAAGCTCGAGCATTTGCATACTGATCATCTTCCACAAGTCCTCGCAGGCGGACTTCATCAACATCAGTAAGCCCACCAGAGCAATCTGCTTCTTGAATGTCATAGTTCTTGTTTTTAAACTTTCGGTACCAAACCTTAATATCATCGTATGATATAACATTAATACCTAAAGCTGTACACATGATTTGATAACATTCTGCATCTGACCTTTTGCAACAGTTTTGACTGAAAGTAAATGATGGTTCTAAACTGGCAGCGTGATAGTTCCATTTCAGACACCTTGTACTTAATGTTAAAGGTATATATGTTTTTTAATTTCACAACACAGTGATCTAAAGAAAGCCTCTTTCTTTCAAGCGCTCAAAATCGTTTTACAAAATATGATCAAACTCGCCAACGCGAACTGTTTGCACAGACGTTATTTGCGGTGGTGTGAAAAGTTCGTTAAGACCCAATATTATTTTATTCTTTTTTATCCTACTGAGCACTTGACTATGAAATTCGTTAATTATTAATATTTTTAAAAAAGGACCCACTCCAAGAAAAGTAATGTAATTGAACTTCATGCCATTAATAGTGAATTTTAAAAATAGTTGATGTATAATGGAAGATTCATAGAAATGAAAGGAAAACAAATTTTAAAATAGTAGTTGAAACCTAAAATTTATGACATAAGTTTAATATGAATGTGAATTTAAATGATTCAGACTTTTAACTCCAATCTAAAAAAAATTTAGAATTTCTATTTAGAAGAATTTTCATTATTTTTAGATTACTAAATTTCTTTTTTAATATATAATGCGGTAGAATTAGAATTATATAATAAGAAACAAAGTCTTTAAATCATCTAAACGTATTGTAGATGCCTATAATGCAAAATTGTTTTACTTGAATTGTTCATAACGTGATTTTGTTTGTTATTATGTGTAAATGTTACATAAATGTGTGAAAAATGTTTTCCTAACAAGTTTTATAATAAAGTAGTTTTTTTATCTGGTGAAATAAATGTGAAAAGAGAAACATAAATTGTCATATTGGATATATGACTCAAATTTCGTTTAAAGCATACAAAACTTTCAAAAATTTAAATGAATGCAATATTTACAAATTTTACTGAATATATAATTTGTTTTTTAAACATTAGTTTTGTAATTACAGGATGGGATGCCAATAAGGCATAAAGCAATGCATGTTATAAATAATCCCAGCATATTTGGTATAATATTTGGAATCCTGAAGCCTCTCTTAAGTAAAAAGTTGAAAAGTAGAGTAAGTAATCTACATGATGTTTTAAATGTGTACATTAATATGTTTTTCAGACATCAAATGCATACATGCAGTATTTTTTTCATTTATGACAGTTAATCCTATGATTTTGAGGTGTAATTCATAAAGATATGTTTTATATGTCTATAAAATGTTTTTTTAATTGTAAAATAATTTATGTTATGATTTAAGAAATGAAATTAAAAAAACTCTTGCTTCACAAAAGTATAAAATATGTAAAAATGGCAACTAAAGTTTTATTTATTAATTTCTGTCAATTTATTGAAAGCAAGTAGTCTTGCCATGGAAAAATACATCATTTTGTTATTTAGGATCACACAGCTAAGGCCTGAATAGTTAATGATTTTGTAAGGAACTGCAAACAATCAATAAAATAATAGCTGAAATACATGTTTATGTCCCATTTCAACCTTTTTGAAATTTCAAGTAATTAGATTATCCCTTTATATAAAATTTTGACTGAGATCATTCATAATTCTGAAATCTACTTTACTGTTACAAATATCGACAGAAATTAATATAATTGCGAAGTTTTGTTTCTCCTGACAAATATGCATAACAAAAAATATTCTTATTTTAATGAGGCGCCATATTAAGTCTAATTGGTTCTGAGATGTTAGAAATAAATTTCTTTCTCAACAATTATCCCAGTTTTTAACTTATGTAACTGCTTTACTTGTCGTTAATTTCGATTGCGAGAGCTACAAAAATTTTCAGAAACAGTACGAATTCACTGTTTTTCAGTTATTACTGACTGGATCTGAAAAGGCTGTAGTACTCTTGCGATTTTTGATTAAATACGATTTTTCTAATTCGGTAATAAAAATGCACCTAATTTATCAAACTGCAGGCAGGCCTAAGTTAAACCAAAAAACATCAGAAACAATAGATGAATCAATTTATGGTCAACAATCACAAAGAGTACAAGAAAAGTGAGAGCTTAAAGTAATTATAAAACATTTTAGGATTCTTATGCTATATCTCGGAAAGTTTTCTTTCGCATACGTTTTTGAAAACATAAAGAAACCATAGTTAGAGAAGGAATTTTCTTTACTTCAGAGTAGCTTTTCTCAGAAGTGAATAAGGTCTGAAATTATCAGAAAGTTTAGTTTCTGGAGAAATTTTCACGAAAGAAATCTTCAAAAAACCTTTACGTTTACATTAAATTACGTTTATGTTATATCCCATATGTTAAATGTCGAAAATAATTCACATTTAACTTTGGATAGCGATTTTATTATAAATATCAATTATGGTAAAATATCACGCAAAACTTATTGCACGCTTTCAATATTTACACATATTTCGTAATAATATAGAACACCAGAAAAAGTATTTAAAAATTCAGAATAATGAATACAAATGGAAAATATTTTCTGTAATCATTGTAAAAGTTTAAAAATGCACACAGTGTAATATTCTCTATGAGCGTTTGAGTGCAGACGAGAAGAAAATATTGCATCATTTATATTTTTTTTGAAAAGTTACTTTGTTTAAAATCTTTATAAATATTTAATGAAAACATATGAAAAATGTAAAAGTGCAATATTATAGCTTTGCAAATTAACAGTGTTCTATTTCATTTACAAATAGCAGGTATTTATTACAAAATTTATAAATCAATGCATAGAACTTAAAATGTGAACATTTCTTTAGTCACTACAAATGTGATACGATCAGTTTCTTTTTATAAAATGTATTCGATTAATAAAGATACATTTTCAGATTTGCGTAATTTTTGTTCCATTTTTATTTACCTTAAATTCATAATTTAAGTGCACTTTATTTACCTCAAATATTTAACAGTAACAAAACATTTTTTTCTTTACTAAGCAGTAACAGTACAGTTATTTGATACATCATTATAAGATTTCATTGCGAAATGTTCAGCTGCAGTAAGATAGCTTCCCCGCACAGCGGAGTTAGAGTTACCAGAAAGTGGCAGGGGAAAACAGGGTTGCCAGATTTTTTTACCAAGAGGCGATTTCGCGCTAAATCTTGCAACCAGCCTTTCCCTCCTACTTTCTGGCAAACCTAACCCCGCTTTGCGAGGAAGTTATCTTACCACAGCTGGGCATTTCGCAACAGTATTGAATACATCAATTTGCATATCAGCATCATGTTATGCATTTGATATACATCGGAAGTTGTTTATCAAATAGACAGATACCATTGGATGTTGTACATATAATAACAATCTTTTCTTTGTCTGTCTGGTTTTAGCCGTGATCCAAACTTTTAAATTATTAGGTTGTAGAGACATTAGGTCATTTCGAAGCAGGAGCTATGGAAAATGAGCAATGCCCTCGTCGGGACTCGAACCACGGACCTCTCGAATACGCACCGAGTGCGTTGATCACTACACCATGAAGGCATGCTAAGAAGGCGGGAGGAATACCTTATAAGGCCATAGCAGTATAGCATTATAAGGCATTCATGTATATCTTTAAATGCTGAGGGAAATTTTTAACTATTAATTTGTAATCAAATAGTAAAACTGATTTCAATCAGATAATGAATCTCAATCATTTGAATAAAGTGTTCTACAAGAAAAGGCATTCAGGCAACTCTAATTTTTCATATATCCATGAAAACAAAGATAGAGAGCCCATTATCTCAATCAAATAGGAGGTTTTTTAAATTGTCTTTTATTTTTATGGTATTACCTGTACATTTTTATCAACAGGAAAAGGTAACAAGAATATAGAAAATTGTTATATACATATATAAACCAATATTTCATAATAATTTATAATAAGAAAACTTTCCATATACCATTTCTATATTTCTATTTTCTATCACTATTCTATATTTCTTTATTCCATATCCCATGCACCATTTATACATTTATATATATAGAAACATTTTCGTATATAACATAATTTGTTAAAGCACGATCTTTTCACTTTTAACGAGAAAACTCTAAACATACTGATCTGATAAAGAATTTTAGATATTGCATTGAAGATTTTTATGTAATATCTACTAAATTTTTTATGATATTAGTATACTCAGAGTAGTAAAATACAGGTCGTATCTCAAAAGAGGCGCAGGGCATCCTAGCCCCGGATTGTACAACCGCCAAAGAAAATATTTAAAAGAAAGTAATAAATAAGTAAAAGAAGGGAAAAGAAAGTAAAGGAAATAACAAGAGAAAAATTTTAATTGACTAAAATTTAACTTTAGAATGTCAGTCTAAATTTAATGCTGTGAACACAATATTGGCAACATTACGAGCGAAGAGTTCTAGCTGTGTATGCACACCATGATTCGAGAGGAGTATCAACAAAAAGCAGAAATATTTGAAATTTTACTTTTTTCTCATTTCGATATCATAAAATAGTGATAATGATGACGATAATAAGGATGATATCAATCTGGACCAAGAGCGTTAATTTAGAAATTTTGAATTTCTTGTGAATGCACAGCTCTAAACGCAGGTCGTTTGAAATGGAATTGTCTTCATTCTGAAAACTGTTTGATTTGATATCCGTCTTCATAAATCAAAATTCTACACGTAGATGGGATCAAAAGTCTGATATATTGTTGCAGATAGGAGAACACGTTTATAATAAACGGAATTGAAACTAAAACTTCAGACAGCTTTATAACTCATACTAGATTTACCTTCTTTCAGATTCATCTCCATGGAGACAACTTGAACAGTTTACATCAGTTTATTCCACCTGACATATTACCTGAAGAATTTGGCGGAACACAAGGTACATTTGGAAATGAGGACTTTTATCAGAGGTTATTGGCAAGTGAAGAAGAATTTAAAGAACGCCAGAAATATGGATATCATGTTATTAAATAAGGACGGACTTCAGGTGCATGGGATCAACGTTCTTGCTTTTCCTTGTAATACCTAGAAATTTCAAAGTGGTAACATGTCTTCCTTGCATTATTACCTGAAATACTATTCTCCGGATCGGTAAATGGAAGTTGATATGAACTCAACAACGCAATAACTTTAACAAATAAGAAAAGCATTATATAAGCAAAGAATGATTAGTTCCCTTAGTGGCAACTGTTTATTTATTTATTTTTACTTCCTTGTACGAAATAAAAATAGTATTGTAATCACGAAAAATTCCGGGTACCGTATTTCAACGAAAATATATATTTTCACCACTATCGAACGCAATTTAACGATGTTTTTGTGTGTAGCACTGCTATAACATGTAGATGTGCACCTCCCTTTTTAGTTGGAATCGGCCGCACCAAAAGTATATAAATAGATGTATATATATCTCCACTCTGTTACTCGGCTCAGTGAGCTCAGTTTCTTTATTCTTATATGTTTGTAAATTGTGCATTTTCTGCTTTAAAAAATCATTGAATTATGTCGTTCTTATCTTCCGGTTAAGGATTTATGCCTTTAGTTAACCTGCATGTTATAGTTGTAAAATTATCAACAATTTAAAAGTTGTTTAAGTGCGGCTAAGCGTAATTATTTTCATAGCGGCCATATTTGCTTACATTCGAAAGTTAGCAGAATAGTGGACTTGTTGCCAATCTAGTGAAACAAAGCTTCGTAACACCAAAATAACGTCTTTTTTTATTATTGCGAATTAAATTATGCTTAATTCATTCTAGAATTATCATTTAAGTTATTAAATTATCACACATATGAGTCAGCATAGGGTCCACAACAAATTAAGTCAGTTTCTACGCCTTCAGTGTTTTTTTGCCGAGTGAGACCAAAAGTAAACTTTTCAGTTTGTGCACCGAAATATCTGCGTTTTTGCCCGCTGGCCGAATTGCTTGTTTTTGCGAAAAATTAGTTAATGTAATTTTTACTTTCTTGAGCAAATTATAACGAGCAAAAAAGGGACGGATAGTAAATCCCATATCTGATGATGAATTACAAAGAAATTACTACACTACTATTCGCATCAATAAAAGCAGTTTGTGTAAAATTACATTACAGAAACAATGGCATTTTTCCAATAATTTTCCAACAGCGAAAAGGGACTGTACCGGCAACGTCATTAGAACCTGATAGTTAACGCAAATGCTTAGAGAACATTACGCAGTGAACTCCAGATTTCAAAGGAATCTCTTAGCAATCGAGAATCTATATTAAAAATTATAAAACCACATTATATGAGTCTCTAGCATCAGCCTTAATTTAAAAATGCTGACATGGGATGCTTTTACACTTCAATGAAGATTTTAATAGTATGATATGAACTTTTTTGCCAAAGGAAACATTTTTTGGTTGGACTACTACCAGTGTTGTAACTGCAAATTTTAAGCCTTAGCTCAGGTTACTTAGGGCTGTTAGTGTATTTGAATTTCATGAATGGCACTTAAACAACTGATGGAGATCAGTTATTACGGAATCGACAACGAATGAATAATTTGAAACGCCATGCGTTATACATTGTGAAAATAACCTGAAGAGGAAAAAATCAGGAAGCAGAAAATCAAAATTGATTTAATACACGGCAAAGAAGATTTTGCATTAAATGTCGAATTTGGTATTAAATGCCAATAGTTTCAAATAGCAGAAATGCTCAGAAAAATTTTGTTAAAGCAAATTCTTCAAATGAGTTACTTAAAAAACAAATTTTTCAGTTAATTTTATTACTAACTTCTGAAAATACTTTAGGTACTTAAGCTAAATTTTACAACAATGTTTTGTTGGTTACCGACTCTGTTTTTAACTACATACTAAGCTCTGTATATTAATTTCAAACAATTTATAATTACTTTTGCATAAAGTAATGAGTGCAGTTTTTAAAAACTTTGCCTTTTTCTCATATCACATCATTAATTTCATTGAATTTTGAAAATATCAAATCTGCAGTTCATTACTTACGTGATTATTATGATCGTATAGTGTTTCCAAGGGAATTAAAATAGACTCATTTGAACTGAGCACAGGGTGCCGACCAAAACAGTAAATTTTATTCAATATTTGAAAAATATTGTCCCTATTTTAATTTTGCTAAACTTGCACTTATTTTAGTGTCTTTGTATCAGATTTTAGTTTTAAAACATTTATAGTTAGTTAATATTCTATATTTTAAAAAAACGTGCTCCGAAAATAATCAAACTCCTTAAAGACTAAAAAATGGCCTAAATTTTTTAAAATATTATTTTG
>KK112242.1:0-162735 GCA_000611955.2 Stegodyphus mimosarum | reverse complement strand
TATATATATATATATTGTAAATATACATTATATGTTATCAATCATATATCAGTAATTCTTTTTTATAAAGATTTTGTATATATATTTTATGTAATAAATCATGTATCATTCAATGTTTTCATGCATTTCAATGTTTTTACAACGTTAAAAAATCATAACTTTTTACAGTTTCAGAAACGTAAATATAATTATTTTATTTTCTAAGACGCACTTAAATGCATTGCTACAGCAGTTATTCTTTATGATGTTTCTTATTCATGTTATATGCTGTCTATTCCCTAGAGCTTATTTCTAATTTTTGAGGCCATTGTTGAACTCTGGTATTATTTCTTATTTACATCTACCAATAGATTCTGCAAACGGCAATGGCATCCTTTCATTGTTACTTTACCTGCAAGTACTCTCGTATCAAGGATTCACTTCTAGTGATCATGTCACTTTCCTTTCTAGGTGCATTTTAATGCCATAGCACTGTCACACAAAAACACTAAGTGACAAAACATCAAAAGTATAAATAATTTACAGAGAATTCTTACTAACTAAAAAGGTGATGAATATTGATACACTTCTTTACGTGACAAGATAACACTATATCTTTTTGGTAAATGAGATTCCAAAACATAAGAGACGTTCTTACAAAAGAATTGCTTTAGAATTACAGCCTAATTATGGACACACTTTTACACAAAACGTAAAATAAAATTTCCATTAAATGTATTGATAAAATAATGTTATCTATTTGGTGTTGAGAAATAATAATGTAAAGAATATCTTTGAGTCGGTACTCGATTTGATATCATATGTATAAAACGTTTCATAGTTATAAGAATTTATAAATGCATGAATGAAATTTGATAACAGTGAAGTTTGTAATCAACACATTTCTCCTATAATGTAATGAAAGATAAATGTCAATTAAAGCATAAAATATGACCTAAATTGAAATTATTTAATGACCACTTTAAAATAACACAAAATAACATATATAAATGCTTCTTTGTTGAAAACAAGTTATAAATTCAATGAAAAAAAGATATCTTTGTTTTATGCACATTTCCATGATTTCTTTTCTGGATATTAAACTAATGATAAAAGCATTGCGACCAATAAAATAAGTTTTAATCTAATTTGTAGTACTGAAATTGTTATTAAATTTTAGAAATGTATTACGCCAAATCATTTTTTTAATCTCTGAATCATTTGTTACAGAACTCCTTTCAGTAAGTATTCACCATTATTTTAAGCTTTAAATTCTTTTTATATCAAATTATTTTCTCTCGCGTACATTTTTATAGTTTGGGTTCACTATTAAAATGAAAAACTAAATTTTTAAGAAGCATAAATTTTAAATAATAAGTGTTTCAAACACAGAAGTTGTTTAAAAAATGAAATAACAGAATAGCATAAGAAATTTTACTAATATTTATATATATATATATATATATGTTGTTTTCAAAAATAAATTGAATAAAATTAACTTTACTGGAAAATATAAGTCCATAAAAATGTCCGCATAAGCTACACGTTTGGGGATACACTGCCTTTTGTCTGACGATTTATCATAATGATGAACTTTGAGTTCCCTTCTGTTACTAAGCCTATGCTAAAGCTAAGCCTATTTTTAGGTTTTACTTTAACCCATTAAGAGCACTTTCCTCTAAGAAGGCTCATTCTTAATCAATCAATCAATTATTTTATCATTTAAAAATGATGTATTTATGCTACTTATAAATAGAGCAATTAAAGAATTTATCGTCTAAAAGTGTGGATGTATCATTCCGCCATGTATTTTCTGGATGATCTGAGAATCGCAGTGATTACCGGGTTTTTTCGTTATTTAAATTTTATCATCTGTATTTAAAATTAATATTAGTTAAGTCAGTTAATAAGAAATAAATCATCTTTTTAAAACAGATTTTATTTACCCCAAAAAATAATGCTCGGCATTAATTTTCTTTTCTCAAAGCAAATATTTATCATAAATATCATTATTAGGTTGCATTAGTCACTAGATTAGTTTCTGCAAGATCTTTCCACAAGAATAATTGCTCTTACCCTCTACATAGCAGTATTTCAAGCATTTCACATTTATGTCATATATATGCATATTGAATTGATAACATTATACAATATATTTCCCTCACATACACAGACACACATTCACGGCTGTCATCTAAAATAATAATAATTTAATATAACGGTCTTAAACTCATACTGCATGCAGGCAGAATGCAAAATCTGAAAGCAGCTAAAGGACTAATTTTGTTTTTGACAAAAAGATTTTTTTTTCAACATAATAAAAATATTTTAATTAAATTTTAAATAGTGCTCCTAAATATTTATCAAAAGATAATTTATAAATAATAATAATAATAATAAAGCAAATGAAAGGTTCAAATTTATATTTATTATCTACATGAAGTCAAAAGTACTGTAGAAACATTTGTTGCTTACATATTGTGTAATGCAAAATTACTGACAGCTAAAAATTGAATTTTCAGCCGACATTAAATTAAGTAAATTCAAATTATTAAGTATTTAATTCAATGAGTTAATCACTAAATAATTCCCTTTGAATTTAAATTTAAATGACTTATAAAAACTTACAAAAACAACAATAACTTATAAAAACTCTCCATGTTTTCTGAAAAATCTCTCCAGTTGGGACAAAACTTTAGAATAAATAATAACAATCTATTCTTGTTTTTTAATTTATGAAATCTGAGACATATAAAAAATACATATGATGATATGTAAATAATTTAAACTCCTTATTTCAAACAACAAGTTAAAATTTGATGGCATTTCGATTTTGATAAAGTTTGCAGTCTTCGAGAAAAAGCATGCTATTTCTTTCAGATTATTATAACCAAATATACTGCTTTATTGCCAATATTTCTCACAAAAGTCCATTATTTCTATTTGCCTTGAAAAACAACAATTACCATTTTTCATGCTTTTTTAAAGACATAGTTTGAGCAGCTAAATTTTTTAAATACAATTCCTATTATAATTTTATTTGCGATTTTAACTTCAACAAAATGAATTTTCCTATGAAAAAACGTTCAAAGATTATGCACAATTCCAAAAATTAGGTATTGATAGGGTATATATCTAATATACTACTCATCATTACTTATATCATTGGTTATATCAAGTAGAATATCAAACACAAATAAACGGGTTTCATAAGTCGTGCATTAGTTTGGTTACCATCTATATAACAATGTAAACTGCGTAGTTGTGCATCTAAGTAACCAACTAGTGACTGACTGTAGAAAAATATACACCATTAACAACCAAATCATCAGAACAAAACCTGAAAACGCTAGAAAACTGAAGCGCCACCAACTGTCAGCTGCCGAACTAAATTTACGAATTGTACGGACATGAAAAATTTCTCTTACCTTACCCAAGTTAAATCGCCTAGCATACAAACAAACAGTAGTAAAGTTCCAATCTATTCATTCTACATTTTCCCCCTTTAATAGCAATCGTGCGCTCTATCCCTATCTCTAAAACTAAAGTAAAAAAAAAAAAAAAACACGGGAATTTACTTTACATATACATGATTCGAAAGTTCGTAAATATTTTTTTAATGCAGTTCAGTTAATTTGTTATATGCCGCAACACAATCAGTGCAGAAATGCACGAAACAGCGGAAAAAAAGGATGAACAATTTTATTATGTGCATCATTTAGTTATAACTTATATCCATCAGCGAGCACTTGACGTGTGATCAAAGAATAAGTTACGTTTAATTTATGAGAAACTTTCTTAATTTTAAGCATAGTACTGAATACCAGTTCGTGTTGCCTTGTGGATCATTTGCGTATCTATGACCTGCTGCATGTGATGATATAGGTTGGGTATAACTAAAGAGACCCTACATGGTAGGTCCCGTACTGGTTGACACATTTCGTTGAAACCGCTTTAGAAAGCAATACTTTCAAGTTTCGACGAACAGTTAAAAGGTGGCACAAAAAGAAGAAAGAAATATCACCCATTTATTGATGAATTTTGTATTTTAGGTTTTGCTTATTTTTAATTTATGTATTAAATACACTGTATTATAAAACTTCATTTTGAATAAGTAAAAGCACTTACACTTTTGTTTTACAATTTAAATAAATAAATGTAAGTTGCAAATCTAATAAATGCACTGCGAACGACAGAAAATTATTTTTTTATTATGTGCTCTGCCGTTAGGCACTACACGGCAAGGAAGGACTCCCCGTGGAGGACGTTTTAAGGAAAACTAGCATACGGATGGGAAAAACCATGCAGCCAACTCGTGATGAATAGTAATCTCGGGGTTCAAAAATGGAGTCTTCATAATCCTTTTATGGTTCATTGTATGGAAATGTGTACAATATATACAGATCTTAAGCTATACTCACAGATGAGAACATTCACATAAACAATTTTACGTATGTGCCAAAATAATATGCCTACGGCATTCAAATTCTAAGCATTCAACTCAGCAGCTTTCCCCGCGGCCATCAAAAGGATATTCTGAGCAAGCAAGAAGGATTGCCATAACATTTAGCTCCCTTCGAAGATCAGTATAAATTTCAAATATTCCACAGCCCGTTCGGCGGGACTCGAGCCCCGGACCGAACAAGCATTTAACGGCTTTTACCACTCGGCCGCTAGTGACCGCCGATGGAAAGATTAAGAATTTTTTTTCCATAGACTTATTACACTGCCCTCCAAAAGTTTGGTATGTTTTTGTGTCTAATTTGAGAATGAAGCAATATAGAAACAAGAAATTAACAGGACATGTTCACTAAACATTTCGTTAATGAATGCGACATAGAATGTTTCTAAAGTTCAATACAAACATGAATTACAACAAAAAATTGCGCTCTTAGCAGAGAAATCCAGTTTTGGAGAAACAGCATCTCACAGTTTTTTTATGAAAAATAGGCTGGTAACGTTAAAAAAATGGTTTCTTTTAAGGAACGTGTCCACTCCTAGCTGCAATACATTGGCGGCAGCAACGCTCCATGCTGCCAATTAAGTTGACGTTCAGTGAAATGGGAAGCAACGACCAGACACAGAGTAATCCTTGTTCAAGTTCATCTAACGACCTTGAAGGAGGACCTAAAGTAGCAACCTGACTCCCAAGTAGTCCCAAATAAGCCCTATCGGATTCAGATCTGGGGATTGAGTTGTTCAATCCATCTGCTTCATACCGGGATCCTAAAGATATTCTTCAGCAACCCGAGCTCGGTGCGGTTGCGCATTGTCGTCCATCAGAAATCCAGGACCAACAGCAGTGGCATATGGGCTGACTTATTGATCAAGGATATCGTCTCGATATCTCACACCGGTTAAAGATCCTCCATGAAACACATGTAGGTTAATGTGACTACCGAGAGAGATCCCAGCCCAAACCATTATTCCACCTCCTCTGTAAAGCTGCGTTCACACCGGTCCGTTGGGGCGGAAAGCGGCAACGAGGAAAAAACGCTTTCCACGTACACCAGCGCGGCAACTTTCTTTAAAAGTTGTCATATGCTCGCACCAGATGGCCCTTCGCATCGGAAACTTGGGGAAAAACATGAAAATTTTGTGTGGTATTTTGACTTTTTACGATTACATTTTTTAATTAAAATGGTTTAATTTCTGCTCGATTGAAACTTATTTTACTTTGTGTAAGAGAAGCAGGATGCAGTGGTTTGTATTAATATGTATGGGATGACTGCAGCAAAGAGATGCAAATAATTTAATTGAAAAAAATGCGAAATTTCTTTTAATTACTTTCGCATGACACCTCATCAATTCAACGAATTTCTTGCCTCATTTATTCAAAAGCAAAACACTAATTTTTGTCAGAATATCGCTGAAAAGAATCGTTTGGAAAACAAGAATAAGATATCTCAGAAAAGGATCGTTGTATACATATAAGGCCGTATATATCTAATTTAATTTATTTATGAATTTTGTTGAATGATAATTAAACAATCCTAATTTCATAATTCTATTTTGAAGAGTAAATTCTTTATGGGGTAGAATACCATAAATGTTTTTGCATAATGTATGAACTTCCCTTAAATTAACTGCTAATTGGTTGTTAACTGCCCTTAATTGGTTGAAATAATGCAGTAAAAAAGTATATTTTATTTAAATATATGTAGGATTTACAACATTACTAAATTAAATATCACACTTAAAAAAGCGGCTATTTTTAATAAACAACAGCATTTTTTTTTAAAAAATGTTTTAGTTTCTGCCTTATGGATATATTTTTTACATTAAATGTAACAGTAATTACTTCAAGTAGTCATTCTTATATTAATGAACAGCCACTACCTAAAGATTCATTTTATAAGGTCACTTTTATCTAAAATTCATTGAACTAACTACATTTTATATAATATTTCTTTTTCTGCGTTAAAAATTGAACAGCCAACGCTACATCTCCAAGGTGGGGAGCCAGTTGTCCTTCCTTACCTTCAGGGCTTGCCCACAGCCATATTTCAACAGGATAATGCATGACCACATGTGGCACACATTGTTCAAGGGTTCTTCGTCAATCGCCAGATTGAATTGCTTTGCTGGCCGGCTTGCTTTCCGGATCTTTCGCTGATAGAAAACATGTGGTCCATGGGTGCTGAATGATTGACCCAGATTGCATCCCAAGCTGCCACACCAGATCAACTTTGGCAACGTGTGGAAGCTGCTTGGTCTGCTGTACCCCCAAGAACACATCCAAAGTCTCTTTGAATCAATGCCGAGGCGTGTGGCAGCGGTGATCTCCAATAATGGCGGCTACTCTGGCTACTGATTCTGGAAGAAACCACACTTCACAGAAGGCTATAAATTTAATCATTTGATACTTTTTCAACATGTTAGCTACTAAATAAATTTTGTTGTGATATCTCTTGCCTTTCTTAGTGTTGCAATTTGGGTGGCCAGCAATGTACAAAATCATTTTATAGCCAGGTGAATATGTTACTGCATATTTTATAGATAAATAATTCTCATGCTATGAATTAGCCTGTTTTTTTAACCTACAACAAAAAACATGATATTTAATTTCATTCCTCATTCCACATTCTTAATTATAATTATGTTATTGTTGTTAATTAATATTATTGGCTCAAAGACTGTACATCTAAACAAGACTTAAAAGCTTGGACAAATTTCATCTGATACAGAAATCAATAAATGCACATCTGTATCTGACCATTTCTATCATGATGCCAGTCAGAATGAATATTCTATAACTCTGCCATTGGATTAATCTTAAGAAGTAACATCGTCTGATTTTGATCTTGAGTATCTTCCTCTAGAACAAGAGCAACGTTCGTTAGATATTCTAATGTAATTTTTTTTTCAATCCTTAAAATCCATACACCGACAGGGTTACTTCAAACATTTCTTTCAGATTTTCGAATCCTACTACAACTTTCCGATTTGAAATTCCCTACTCATTGCAGTCTCAAGTAAAAGAACTTCAAAAGTTGCAGAAAACTAATTCATCATAATGTTACAAAATAAGCCTTTTTATTAAATAAGAAATCAGATTCTAAAATTCCCACTAATCCAAGCATTTATCGCATGGCTCTTGATATACCACTATTAAATTCTGAGTATTCTACTTATCCCCTTCCAAAGACTTTTATCGATTGATTTTAGTAATAAACAGCATCTCTTTATACAGATACTATTCAGTACTTACAAATGCTTATTTGCAAATTAAAGTTCTTAATCACTTTCAAGATGTGTTGACATTCACACGCCGTTTGGATCCTTCGCTAATCGGATAAAAGTTTTGGGCTGAAAACAACTGCTAGTATTTTTCAAATACTCATATACTGATGATTTCAAAATAGGCAACGTCACAGGTCTGCAGGCATATCAGGAAGGTATATGTACATGTGATCTGGCTTTAGTACTATGGATGACAAGAATAATTGCAGTTTCGAAAACTTTGTCTAAATAGAACAGTCATAAAATTCTAAAACAGTCTATGACTAATAAACACTATCCACTATGGAAATGTGCCTTTTTCAAAAGAGCTGTAGATTACTTAAGATTCCATTTCTCCCATAACTTAATCAAGTATTAAGTATTTGCATTAATAACATTCAACATTCTAAATTGTCCACAAATCAGAAACTTTATGTGCTTTTGAGGCTTTTACAGCCATCTCGTGACAAATTATACCACATTTATTCACATTTAGCCCAGCTAACCACTAAGAAAAATTAGTTTAAATGGATAAGTTAACACATGGTTTCGTTTGAAAAACTTCAACAATTTCTTTTCTGAATATTTTGTTTTTTGACCACACTGAAATAAGGAATTTGTATTAAATACTAATGAGAGTGGTCGTGCTATTTTATGAGTCTCTTTCGAAGCTAAACAATGAATTGCACTCTGTATGATATTACAATCAAATGTTTTTATCATCCGAACGGAAATACACTGTTATGAAACTGGAAATTTATACCATTTAACGGTCTGTTACTGCCACATATCATACCTATATAATCAAAAGTTTACGATCTTGACGATAACAAATTTCTGTTACATTACCTAAAATCACTCGCATCAGCTGAAAACGCTACTAGATGGCTGATGGAGCTAAATGAATATTTGTTTGAGTTCAAGCATATCACGAGAAAATTAAATTATTTACCTGATTATACGAGATTGATTGATTACAAGATATTAGTCTCAGCCTGTTCTTGTAATGATTTGAATTATTTCTATTGGGAAAAAATCTCATGTGTAAACCACATGACTTCCTTGTATGGAATATTAAATTATACGCAGTTTTTCCTACATTTCATTTAAACTTATTTCCTCCAGTTTCATTAGAGATATATTGCGTATTCAGTCAGTTCTCACTTCGCTACAAGAAAAAATACATAAAACCTCAAACTATCTTTACTAAAAATTGAAAAACATAGAAAAATCATAAACATAAATACAGTTAAAACAATTTATACAATTAAATAAGAAAAATTAAATTAATTAAACAGGAACAATTTTTACAATTAAAATTGGTGTTTCTACACAAAAACAAGCAATTCTGCCAGCGGGCAAGAAGGCAGGTTTTTCGGTGCACAGACCTGAATGTAACCTTTGGTCTCACTCGGCAAAAAGACACTGAAGACGTAGAAACTGACTTAATTTGTTGCGGACGCTATGCTAAGTCAATATATGGGATAATTTAATAACTTAAATGATAATTCTAGAATGGATTAAGTATGATCTAATTCGCAATAATAAAAGAAGACGTTATATTTGTTTTTGTGAAGCTTAGTTTCTCTAGACTGGCAACACATCCACTATTCTGCTAAGTTTCAAATGTAAACAAATATGACTGCTATGGTAAAAAATCTGATGTGTACACCACATGACTTCCTTATACGGAATGTTAAATTATGTGCATTTTTTCTTGCATTTCATTTAAACTTATTGGATTAAATTAAATCTACTTTGATAGAGCATAAAACACAATACAATAAATGCATTCTTTAAAATTCACTATATTTGTTTACCATATCGATAATTTGGCGCTAAGTTCACTCAACAATATTAAATCTCGTTCAGTTTATAACTCAGAAAGCCGAAATATTATGTCACCTGAAGAATTATCTGATCGTTGCCACATGTTCTGTTCAAACACTATAACAAATCTAAAACGATGTATAGAAGAAATTAAACAACAACAAAAAAAAAAACAGTTTTTCCGAGGCGATTTCAGTATTTCTCATTCAATTAATTCAATTTCGCATTTCGCGCCAAGCCAACACATAAAAACTCAAAATATCTATATTAAAAATAACGATGTAAGTCTTACACTTACACTGGTGTGCAAAAATTAAGGACGAAGTCGATAAATTAGCATATCAACTGAACGAAGAGGCAGAGCGGACAGAAAGACCAATCAGGAGATTACGTAAAGTGATGTACGGTAGCACATGTGCAAATATGCAGGTAGACGTAATGGGGGAGTGTCTGAGTAGTATAAAGCATGTTGTCGGTGTAAGATCAGTATTTCTGGCAAAGAGATTGCACGCCGCATAGCAGTTAAAATCACACCGAGTTGCTGCCTCAGCGAGAAATGGCGAATAATCAATCTGTTAGACGACATCTCGATGCTTTTACCCGAGGTCGAATCATTGGGAAGTTGGAGGAAGGCCGCAGTGTGACAAGTGTGGCTGCAGAGTTCGGAATTGCTCACAGCATCGTTTCACGACTTAGGAGACAATTTCAAACTACAGGAACAGCTATCCGGGGGTTTAGTAGTGGTCGTCCACGAGGAACCACACCCGCAGATGACCGGTATATTGCCTTACAGGCCAGAAGAAACAGGCGGCAGACAGCGGGAGAAATCGCTAGACACACGACACAGGCGACTGGACGACCGATATCGCGTTTTACCGTGGCCAGAAGACTGCACGGTGGTGGTCTGTTTGCACGACGCCCTGTACGGTGTGTACCTCTAACGCCTGCCCATCGGAGAAGGCGTTCTCTGTGGTGCCGGGAACACCGGAATTGGAGAGACAATGAATGGGGACGAGTACTCTTTACAGATGAGAGCAGATTTAGTCTGAGTTGCGATTCTAGACACATACACATCTGGACAGAGCGGGGAACACGCAATAACCCCTTCAACATCATCAAAAGGGACTGTTTTGGAGGTCGCGGAGTTCTCGTTCGAGCAGACATAATGCTTGGTAGCCGGACCGACCTTCATATCTCCCAAGGAGGTTCGTCACCTGGGACTGCTATTGTAACGAGGTTCTTCTTCCTTACATGCGTCTTTTCACAAGGGCTATGGGTCCTCAGTTCCTCTTCATGGACGACAACGCTCCACCTCATCGCACAGTTACTGTCGAAGAGCTGTTGGAGAGTGAAGATATTGAACACATGGATTGGTCGGCAAGGTCTCTGGATCTAAATCCCGTCGAGCATGTACGGAACTTACTAGGGAGACCCGTGGCAGCACGTAACTTATCGCCAGTAACGATTCCGAAATTGCGATTGGTGCTACAAGAGGAACGAGCAGCAGTGTCTCAACAGCTCATTAACAACCACATATCCAGCATGCACAAATGATGTGAAACCTGCCTAGCAGTCAAGGGAGATCATATCCCCTATTAAAGACCGGATGTTTCTTGCTGGACACCCATCACACGGATGTTTCGGCCTTCAGTCGCATTGCGCTCCATGCTACTTTTTCAATAAAGCTTCTTTTTATCCTTCTGATTTCTCTTAGTAAGTGTTGCTTACATTACTCATGTCCTTACGTATTGGGGATCTTACGGTATTAAATGTGTTGATTTGGAAAGCTTTTGTACAAAGTTATATTGAAAAAACCGTCTCGTCCTTAATTTTTGCACACTAGTGTATTTCTTCGAATAAATTACAGAATGAATTAAGCATGATTTAATTGGCAATAATAAAAGAAGGTATTATCTTACTTGTTGCGAAGCTTAGTTTCTCTAGATTGGCAACAAATCCAATATTCTCCTAAGTTTCAAATATAAACAAATATGTCCGCCATGAGAAAAATTATTAGGCTTAGCCGCACTTAAACAACTTTTAAATTGTTTATAATTCTACAAATATTGCATGTAAATTTACTAAAGGCATAAAAACCTTTACCGGTAAATAAGAACAGCATAATTTAATCATTTTTAAAGCAAAACATGCGCAATTTACCGATATACAACAATAAAAAACCTAAGCTCAATGAGCTAAGTAATTATATAAAATTTTGCATGTAATATATATATATATATATATACTTTGGGTGCGGCCGTTTGCAACCAAAAAGGGAGGTGCACATCTACATATTATAGCACTCCCATATACAAAATTTCAACGTTCTGAGGCCACTCGTTTTTAAGTTTTGAGAGATACGTACATACATACGTAGGTACGTACAGACACCATGAAAAAATCGTTTCTGGATCTATTTTAAATCAGTTTTATAATTTCGTTGGGAAAACAGAGTCCTTCATTCTGCCCTTAGATACAGTTGTTACGCAACAACATCGTTAAATTGCAATCGATTTGAAGTCAAAATGGATAATTTCATTGAAATATGGTACCTGAAATTTTTCGTGAATACAATACTTACGAAGTAAAGTAAGTAAAAATTTGGCTTAGCCGCACTTAAACAACTTTTAAATTGTTGATAATTCTGCAACTATAGCATACATGCTAACTAAAGGCATTAAACCTTAACCGAAAGATAAGAACAACATATTTCAATCATTTTTAAAGCAAAAAAAGCACAATTTACCAACATAAAAGAATAAAAATCTGAGCTCAAGGTGCAGAGTAACAAAGTGGTTTTATATACGTATGTATATATACACTCACGTTTGTGAAAATTGCAACACCATGAAGGACTTACGCCAGTGAGCTGAAATTTTCAGGAAATGCAAAGTAGCGCATGATATGCAAATGATTAGAATTGCAAATCCGTAGCGCATGCGTATGCTGAGCAGCGCTCTCCGAACGGCTG
Source organism: Stegodyphus mimosarum (assembly GCA_000611955.2). Classification (NCBI taxonomy): domain Eukaryota; kingdom Metazoa; phylum Arthropoda; class Arachnida; order Araneae; family Eresidae; genus Stegodyphus; species Stegodyphus mimosarum. Next base: position 150,233 of record KK112242.1, on the reverse strand, counting down.
ATGGATCCGAATAAATAGACGGCTGTAGCGAGGCGTGTATGGTTATCGGTGGTTATCTGCTAGTGGTAAACGTTAACTCAATCTGTACTTATGCCTCGTCGACGAAAGAGAGCGAGATTTGAACAACTTACAGAGTTTGAACGAGGGAGAATCATCGGCCTTCGTGAAGCTGGATTGTCGTATCGTGCAGTAGCCTCTCGTGTGCAGCGTAACAGCAGCACAGTGATGCGCGTTTGGAAGCAGTGGACGGACGAGTGTCGGACAACTCGGAAATCCGGGAGTGGACCCCGAAATGTGACGTCAGCTCGCGATGATAGACACCTGGTCCGCATGGCGCGGACGGACCGTACAGCTTCCTCTAGACAATTGGCAGCACTGTGGTCAATAGCTACAGGTGTTTCATTGTGTGCTTCATCAATTCGTAGACGTCTGCTGCAGTGTGGACTGCGCGCACGGACTCCTTTATACAGGATCCCCCTAACGCACGACCATCGCCGCCTGCGGCTACAATGGGCCAATCAGCATAGAGACTGGCGTGCTGATTGGCAGCATGTCGTGTTTTCTGACGAATCCCGCTTTAATTTGTGGTACCATGATGGCCGCATTCGTGTCAGACGCTATGCCGGTGAACGCCACCTTCCGGAGTGCATTATCGAACGCCACAGTGGACGAACACCCGGAGTTATGGTCTGGGGCGCCATAGCATATCATAGACGATCTCAATTGCTACGAATTGTGGGCAATCTGAACAGCAACCGGTATATCCGTGAAGTTCTACAGCCCGAAGCTGTTCCCTTCCTTCAAAGCTTGCCAGGCGCTGTATTTCAACAGGACAATGCCCGCCCTCATACTGCTCGGATTGTTAAATCCTTCTTTGCAGCGCAGCAGGTACAGCTTCTTCCTTGGCCTGCGTGTTCCCCGGATATGTCGCCAATTGAACATGTGTGGGATGTCATTGGTCGGCGTCTTGCTCGTGATCCTCGTCCTGTTGCGTCTGCAGACGAACTTTGGGTACGCGTACAAACGATATGGAATGCTCTTCCTCAGTCAGACATTCAAACTTTGTTTGACTCCATGCCACGTCGTGTAGCAGCACTTATTGCGGCGCGTGGTGGCCACACAAAATACTGATTCTGATCTCTTGTTCTTGTTTGTTTGCTTTGAACATTTAATCATTTATTTGTACCACTACCACTCAACTGTGTATTAAATTGCATTCAATTATGACGATTCCTTCTTGGTGTTGCAATTTTCACAAACGTGAGTGTGTATATATATATATATATATATATATACTTTTGGTGCTGCCGATTGCCGCCGAAAAGGGAGGTGCACAACTGCATGCTGCAGCAGTCCTATATACAAAATTTCAATGTTTTGAGGCTACTAGATTTTGAGTTATGCGAGATGCATACGAAGACGCCACGAAAAAAATTTCTTCTGAATCCATTATACAACAATTTTATACTTCGTTTGGAGAAAAGGAGTCCTTTATTTTGTCCTTACGTACAGACGTTACGCAAAAATATCGTTAAATTACATTCAATAGGGGTCAAAATGCATATTTTCGTTGAAATATTGTACCCAAAATTTTTCGTGATTGCAGTACTTCATTTACTTCGTATAAGCAAGTAAAAATAGTATTTACTTGATAAATATGTATATGTCTTTATGATTGTGAGGAATGTCTGTCTTTTCTTGTACAAAGATGAACAAGTCACAGCTGATACTGAAGACGGTGTGCTCTTAGAAAGAGGCGAAATTGTATTGTTAACTTTTCTATCTTTAGGTAATTTCACTGGAGCGATTATAGAGTTTCTCAATTTTGTTCTGTTAATTTAAGTGTCGAGAAACCTAATGAATTGCTAAGCGAGTAATCACTTAGTTAAAAGAAAAGAAAGCATAAACTCAAGAAGGATTAATTACTCTTTATTCACTCAAAATAAGATTAACAGTCGGCCCCTTTTTTCAGGCTGACAGGAAAGCCTCCCTTTGCTTAAACTCAAAACGTAAGAAATAATAACTAAGAGATTTAACCGAAGCTAACACAATTCTAATGTAGTTGGTCCGTAATCTTAAACTAGCCGGCGAACTATCAAAAGGCACGTAGTCAGCTTATAGAGACATAACTCAAAGACAAACGCGCGCTACTCAGGAATCCTAATCTCTCTAATCTCTTGAAATCAGTTGAACTTGACTTTAATACTATTCTCTTCTTCATTTGCATTCAACGCGATTCTAAAACCTCATTCTGGTAGAGAGTTGTGAGTTAAAACGTGATAAGATAGGAAAGGTGAATTATATTAAAATAACTTTCATAAAATTAAAATATACCTTACACCATAGATGATGCAATCAGGCTGAATACTGTTACGTAGAGATTTTTGACTTCAAGGGTAGTCCTAATTATCGGAAAATAATGACAGAAAATAAGCCGTATGCGCCAACACATTGTGATAGGATCCTTTTCGCTTTTGTGTCTATTACAGAAAAAGAGAGAACGCCTTTTTCGGTCCTTAATGCGAAGCAAGCCTCGGGGAGCAACAAACGAACGGACATTTGAAAAATTCTTTCCTACGGATGTGTGTTGAAAGCCTGAAAGGAGAAAGTTAAAATAAATTTTCGTTGCGGGAGTCTACGGAGTGGCAATTTTGGAAAAAAAAAACATGAGTAGGTACTGACGCCATTTATTGTTCTTTGAAATATGATGCGAAAAGAAGTAGGCTAACGAATTTTTTCGAGGGAGATGTTTTGTCGAGGTATGTTGTATTTTGGGCAATTTCTCACAACGAACGAAAGAGTAAGTACCTATATCGCCTTTCTTAGGGCATGTAGAGAAAAGTGTGTGGCGCCTGAATTTAATATTTCGTGGATATATTCGGTTCGGAAATGTTTGAGGCAGACTATGACTGAGCGAATATGTTCAAGTGAGGCATCACTGTGTCATAAGCATGTTTAATTAATAATTAGGTTTCAAGTTTAAAAAGTAAAGATTTTCGTGAAAGAGGGGAAGAGGTTTCGGGAGATTTCACTTAGTTACGGTTGGAGCCTTTGCTTGATCGAGATATGTAGAAGAAAAAAAAAGAGATAGAAAGGTTTACTTTTTTGCCGGCTTGCTCATCTTGCTAAAAGAGATGTCGATTCTTACACGAAGGTGAAGTGTTCCAGTTTCCAGATTTTAAGAAATGGTTCCTGCAAGTTAAAAATAAGGGGACATGACTGGCTGAAAGATGTGCACAGAGTGTAATGGAGAAAGAACATTTCTAGGGAAGATGTTTTGGAAAGATGACTTGCTGTGCTTTGATTAAAAGGTTTCTGTTTGCAGTTTGTTATCATTAGGTGACGCGTGTACAGACTTTCAAGTGAAGACCAAGAGAAAAAAGGTTCCCGTCTTACAGAAAGCAAGAGGATACAAACACCGAAACGGTTCCTTTTATGAACTACATCGAACTGTGTGTAAGTCAGTGTTCTTATGAGCTATATCGAATTGTGTGGAAGTGCATGATCTTATGAACTGTATCGAACTATGTGAAATGAAATTGCAACTGAACTTTTAAACATGTTATCATCCGCTAGGCAAAGCGTGGTTCCTATTAATCTGAATCTCGAATTCGATTGAGCTTAAATTTTATTCTACATTCTGTGACTATTGTACAGTAGACTTATAAAATTTTTAGTTAAGACTTCAAGCAGAGACTTGGAAGATTTAATTTGATTTCATTCGGTGTTTCTCTCTGAATAAGCTTACACTTCTGCTTTCACGAAAAATCGTGATACGGACCTGTTGACACCTGTAAGGTGATTTGATTCACGCATACCTGTAAGGTGATTTTGTTATATACAAGTAGTTCAATTTTAATATAGGTGTCATTAAGTCTTGTAATTTTAATTACTAGAGAAATATAGGACATCTTGCAATTTATAGAAAAATATCCTTACATTATTTACAAAAAAAAAAGATTTACTGTAATGAGTGCAGTAAGTCAGATTTCCAGAAAACTAGCTGGGAGTGACTTTTGTTTTTTTTCTTTGCTCTATAATAACTCCTACAAAAACATTTTTTGCACTCTTAATATGAGTATTTATGTTTGGAAATTCATTATCTCCAAGGCAACGGATGAGCATTGTCATAGTATTTACCGGATTAACACTGGATGGTGCATATGGAAGAGAGAAAATGGTAAAAAACTGTTTAATGTTACAAAAGTTAATGTTTTCTTTTAATGTTACAAAGTTCTTCAGATTATTGTTTCTAACTGGTTAACATACCCGTATATAATCCAAAAAAGACTACTAATCACTTTTCATTTACATGTCTGAAAAATGCAGCAGTTATTAGACTATGTTTATTGCAAAATTGTTTTAAAAGTATATTTATAGAAATTATAATTTGGAAGATTATGTTTAACTTGCCAGCCCATGAGATACTGATATATAACATCATACTGGATGTTGTTTGTTTCATATTTCAAGAAAAACTATTTTATTTTTTAATAAAACATAGAAATTTCTGTGAATGCTACACTTGATTCTTCATTGGTGCATCTAAATTGTTCACTAATAATACATGCATTTAGCTCAACTACATTTTCCTTTTAATTAGTAGATTAATTTAAATTAACGTGACATTATCACATAAACATTTGCGTCTTTGTGATAACTAAAGAAGCGCATTTCTAACGCCGCCTTTTATGCAACTGGCATAGAAATTTTGTCTCTCTTCACAGTTTATTATATTTTTAATTTTTTGAAATTTTTATTGGTAAACTCTTTATCGAGGTGTTAGATAAAATCTTATCTTTTAATTTTAGAATTTCTGTGACTGTGTGATATTCCTTTCTGAGGTGTTAGCCTGCAATATGATGTTTTCAGAATACAAGGTTTTTTTTTCCTTCCCCCTGTTGTTATTAGTCAACCTTTCCCATAAATTGCGCTGTAATGAAAGGAATTTTTCAATCATCTTCGTTCTTCTGTTTCATATGATTGGCAGAAAATTATTCTGAAATTCATTCATGTTATACGTAAACTCAAATCGTTTCCTTGTGCTTTCCAAATCTTTCTTAAATTCAGCTTGTCTCTTATTTCTTTCCTAATCCCTATATTAACATGGCCTCCCCCAAAACTTACAAAATACATAATTCTCTTCATATTTTAACTGTGAAAGTTTTACCTAATTTCACAGATTACAGAGTTTGACTTTCTTTCAGAGAGTAAACTATCATCAAACTCCTAACAGAAGTTAAGCGAACTATCAAATGTGTCTAAAATGAACTACATAGTCTTGGAAAATTTTAAAACAATCTTATTTCAAAACAGAACTTGAGCATAAGAGCACATCTTTTAATTAACAACCACTACTTTCGGCGATTAAACTAAAGTAACAGTGAAGTAGGCTAGTAGTCAAAGGACAAACAACTATGTTTAAGTTGGTTTCGAACTTCTCACGTCATAACAATTTAAATGACGGTCGCTGTAAAGGCAAAGCCGAATAACTAGAATCTTAGCTCAGCTAGCAAAACTAAGCAACGTGGTCTCGAGAGGCAGAAACACACTCTATCTTACAATCCAAAAATCTCAGCTTAAATATTCTATAAATTCATTTACATTTCTGGTGAGAAAACGGAAAGAAGAATTTATAGTAAAGGCTGAAATTATAAATAACTGGTTAATTTAAAAAGTAAATGCTACAAGCTCGCTATGGAGTGCCGTGTTATTCATGAATGCCCCAGAAAACTTTGTAGTTCCTAATTCGAAAACTTCTTATCCTATTTGTTTAAAAAACCCTGCACAAAAGAGAAGATATGTATTACATTAAATATTGATGCGTCTTTGCATATTGATTTAATATTTCTAATACTATAGAGCTGGTAATTTAAGATCAAATACATGAATATTGCTTCAATTTTCAATAAATTGAGAATCTTCTGTTCCTAGAGTTAATGATTCTAGCAAACAAACATTTAAATTCAGCAAAATACACTTGCAACAGAACTTACTGTCTAACAGTGACTTTAACTTTTACTGTTGTACTAATTAGGTGACATGTTATAGATTAAGCTTCAAACATTAAATGAACGATTTACATTGCGAACGTTAAATGAACGAATAACATTAAATTATTAAACACTGAATGAACGAATGATGCATTAATGAACAATTAAACACGAAATGTTAACAAACGATTGAAAAAAGTAATCATTGCAAACTTAATCGGAACAGAAGTGTCACGAACAGGATCTCAGCGAGTATTAACTCAGCTATCAGAAAATAGTGAGTGTTTACGTCAATCTTTTTACTTTTTTCTAACTAAAATCCGTCTGCAGCGCTTCTGATTATATAATATCTTGACCTTGAAGTTGTAACCCAGCCACGAAAACAACGTTGCTTGCACAGACTTTCTTCTAGACATATCAGCTGACACAGTGAGTTAATATCAGGAAATGATCTTTGTATATTTCATTTATTTTTCCCCTTCCTTTATTTAAATTCATGCTTATCATTATATGTTTATCTGCACTAGCATTTGATAGAACAGCGCCATTTGATACATATATTGAAATTTGATTTTAAAAGACATTTGTTATTACACGTCCGCTGCTAAAGAAAACAGGTATCTGTAAGTAAAAATTCTAAAGCATGTTTTCTATATTTATTATTAGTAAAATAGATTACAATGATATTTTAAGTAATTTTTGTGATGCTCAGTATTGCGTACCTGATCTATAGATGCAAAAATGGAATTAAATATGCAAATATAGCTAGCTGCATTATTCAATATATGTAACACCATTGCAAATGTATTTACTAAAGAGTATAAAAATTACTTTTTCTCTATGTTTTTTTTAATGCTAAAAATATTTGGACAAACATAGAAGTCTTATTTATCATTGTTTGTATTTGTATATCCTTACATTCTTATCCTTCCTTTTATCTTCACCAGTAATGGCCATTTGATTCCCTATCATATATAACTATTAATAATTAATTTCTTTAATCTGAGCCTGCTTTTTTCCTTTTCTCTTATCATTGTCAAATAGTATTAAACCGATGTATGCAATAAATGCAATAAAGAAAGTGTAAAACATTATGCTTAATAGATCACTTACTACGTTAGGTAATAGATATATATCATTTTAATGGTATTAATTAATAAATTTTTATTTAAAAAAAACATGCGAGTTCCTTTCAAAACATGCGAGTTCAAAATGCAAGACTCCTTTGATTCCAAGATTGTTTTCTAACATAATTTTACAAATAGCCATTTAAACTACTATTTATAAAACTGTTAAAATGTATGATGTAGATTACCATTCACCAAATCTATTCATAAATTAAAGCTGTGTTTTTCATTTAGAGATAATCTACGCATCTCGATAAATGACTTCAAGGTTTTATGGCTTCAGATTACATTGTTTTGTCATTATCATTACACCTTTCAGAATAAATGCGTTTCACGTTATCTCAGATAATATTTAGTTTATGTACTTTCAGCTGCAGAATCTCACTAATGGATTAACTTATAAAAACAGGTATTTTGCCTTTGTGCATAAACTATACTAACATAAAAAATGGACGCTAAACTTTTACATTATTGTAAAGATTTTTATTATATTATTTTCAAGAAAGAAGAAGAATTTTTCTGTAACATTGTTGAAATAAATTTTAGGTAACTGTGTTCTTTTTACGTTCAAATGGAATCCACCGCTTTACCTGGCAATTTATCGTTCTTGCCTTTAGAGCTCAGCATTTTGACTGAAAAAATTATCCATAAAGCAGAAGAAGAACTTGGAGAGACAAAGCAAAAGAGAAAGGAATGTCTAGAAGAATTTAAGAAAATGATCAGAAGTAAGATTTTATAAATAAACTTGCATATAAATTCGATATGTTCTTTTATTGGAAATAATGCTCCAAAACATGCTGTATTCCAAATGTTTTAAGCTTATAATCAACAAACATACTTTCGTTAACACAAACATGTCAAAGCTGTTTCAAGCTGTTTAAATTTCTGCCTTGTATTATGCATAAACTGAATCAAAATCTAACGTATTTATTTAAATCTATGAGTATTGTTAAAACTGCAGGAAAACTTCAAACGCTTTCAAGTTTTCAAGCATGGTTATTTAAGCAAATACTTCATTTTTATTTTATGAATGATGAAAAGTTTTAATTTTTCTGTTAGCTTATAAGTAAATCTGCATGCTTTCGAATTTCCTGTTCATTACCACCTTTTTCCTTTTCTTAACTTCAAATAAAAAAAAGACCTTTCTTGTTTCCAACTTTAATTTTTTATTGTTAATTTTTTTTTTAAAATTCTAAAAATATATATATTTACTTTCAAAAATGTTTGCTTGCGTTACTTAACGTTTGATGATAAAATAAGGTACAATAGGTAGAATAAATCTGGTATCTATAAATTTAAAAACATTGGTTCCTTCAATACTGTTAGTTTGGCAAACTGACTTTTAGTAGTTCTGAAATTACTATTATCATAGAATCGTACTTCGTTCAAATGTAAAAGTTTAAAGCTATCTAATGGATTCTTCTAGATTTCAAGTTACTGAGTACTTCTGGCTGCCAACTTTCCAGATTCTTTCCAAGACTAATCTATATTAATTAATCATTGTTATCTATTTACTTGGGAAAAGAAAGCATAATATTTTACAGCACAGTTACAGGTGGGAAGTTGTATAATATTATTAAGTCATATTTTCTATGTTAAATCTTGTATTTCTCTATGTTAAATCAAAACTTATACTATTTTCTGTCAATATCTCGTACTATTTTCTGTTAGTTTCTGTCAGTATCTTGTCTTGTATCATTTTCTGTTAATTTCTGTCAATGAACTTAAAATTCAGTTTTAACTAAAAAAGTACAACAGACATAAATAAAGGTAAAATTTAAGTACATATTTAGAGTGATATCTCTTTTTTTGCATAGGTATCAATCAGTATAATTGATTGTAGCTAATCTAATGACGAAATTTGATTGAGCAATGATTGAATGATTGCATTTATATTACGTTTTGCTAAATTTAATTATGTTTATCGATTAAATCTCGATTTATATCTTGATATTCCTGTTTTTATATATTATGCAAACTATGTTAATCGTATTAAGTTTTAATATTTTTTAAATTTATTTTTAATTATAATTAATAATTTTGTTTTAATTTTAATATTTTTATTTAGTTTAGTTCTTTATTTAGTTTAGCTTTTTATTTTCATATTTTAGCTTAATTCGCTAGAAAGCATACTTTTACCTTGAAATTTCTTCAACAACTGGAAAATTTGCTTACAGGTATAGTTTCTGTTAAAGAATAACCTATATTTTAAGTACAATAGAACTCCAAATACCTAGCCCTTTCACACTCAACGTTTTTTCATTTTGGCCCGCATACATATATCTGTTGTGTTATACAGGTCGCCTCTTAGCAAAATGTACCTCAAAGTTTAATAATATAAAAAGAAAAATTTAATTTTAATGTTTCCAAATGTTTATCTTAAACTGGATGTGAGTTCTGTAATTGAGACTAACCTTTTACTGTTTTTGACGAACCAAGTTTTTCGTGCTAGTCTTAAGACAACATCGAGAGAAAAATCAGTAAACCGACTTCTACGTAAACTCTTCGTGTATTTTTTATGTAAAAATCGTGAGCAACTATATGCTCATTTTTATACAATCTGATATTTTTTGGCACTAACTTCCAAAATTTAACATATTGCTATACCTCTGCTTTCAAAATATCCACCAAACGCATTGCACAACATTACTAACACCTGTTTGTAATAAATGAAATGATAGCGCAGAGGTAGAGTGCAGAGCTCGCGCTTAACAATCGTGGTAGTGCGTTCGGGCCAGAGATTTCGCGGAAAGAATGTAAACAGCTTTCAAACGATAAAAGCGTTGCCATTCAGTAATTCAAATTCAAGTAATGAAACAGATGCCAGATTCAAATAGAGCAATAGAAAATAAAAAAAAGGAAACGTGAATCTTTACTTTAAGGTTTGAACATTTATATCGTTTCATAATTTAAAATAGCTGTTTAAACTTTCGGCTTTTCTGCCTTCTTTTCTGGAACCAAATTTTTTGGAAGTTTGCTGCTTTAAAAACTTCAATTTCGCTATATTGATTCTGAGAATTTGACTGTTTTACAATAGAAAATAATATTAAAATATTTCTCTGACATGAAGCTTGTCAATATTTGGATATTTATCAATGCTATTTTTGCAGAGGAAAAGAATTTGGATGCCGACACACGTGACGAATTCCTCCTGATTTTTCTGAGGACAAAAAAGTTCCGACTTGATGCAGCATTTAAAGTGCTGAAAAAGTATTACTTAAACAGGAAGACCTATTCGAATCTATATGAGAAATTTTCTCCCGAGCATTGCCGTGAGGTTCTACAAGCCAAATTTTTGAACTTTTTGCCTTTAAGATCGCCTGAAGGAGCATCTGTCTGGGTACCGAGAATAGGTAAGGGATACAGGTATAAACTTTATTATAGTGTAACTATTATAGTTATACACTTTATTACAGTTACTCTAGTATCTTTACGTCGTACTTCTCTCCCTCAATATTTCGTAACCAAAACTATAGTCTCTTTGCATTTAGAAAATATTTGCTGAGTAAATAATCAACTAGGAAACAAAAAAAAAGATGAGAATGTAAACAAAAGCAATAATGAAATAAAAAGAAGAAACTTGCAAGTCGGGTCTTCAAATTTTATTTTACGAATACTGTTTTTGAAGAAATATATAACAGTTCTGCAGATATTGTCAAAGTATCGCAGGAGTTCAATCTTTAAATAATGCGAACGCAATTAGTAATCCTTAAATAATCTCAATGTCGGATTAAGCATTTAGCGAGCCCTAGAAGAAATTTAAATTGAGGTCCCCATTTATGTATGTTTTTTTCTAAATCAGTCTTAAATATCGCTTGAAATTTTTATTAATTATACAGAATACAAACACTGATATATTAATAATAATATCATAAAAGTTTTTCACAGAGTCATTAATCAACCTTTAAAAAAAATTTTAGTTTTCGAATTTTCATTCCTGAAAATTGATCAATGAAATCTTTGCAGTTTAGCTGATCATGAGTTTTCTTTTCTGGAGCGAGTATTCCTAAAAATTTTTTTATGATTTTAACTCCTTTTAAAACAGCGAAAGCTCTCTCTCCTGTTGCGTTACTTAAGTACATAATTTAAGTCAAATCTCAACAGTATTTCAGCTTTCGGAAAAGAAGAAACAATGCTACCATTTTTATGAACTTACAAATAATTGTTCGAACTTCGTAAATTTTTTGTCACCATTAAAATAAATTGTTTTTGTTAAAATGTTTAGCACCATTGTCACTGAAGTAAAAGTTTTTTTGTGAAACTTCTTACGCTACAGATAAGTACCTTTTTAATTCTTATTTTAATAAAATATTAGCTCTCGGCTAATAATTATTTTTCTTAATATAAGACTTGAGTTTAAAAGTCCTAGGTTTTGTAAATTATTTCGTCTAAATTTGAATTTTTTGTATTAATAACTTACATATTTTAGCATTATAGCTGCAGACATATTTGCTGAGTTATCAGAGCTTTGGTCTCTCTGCTGTTTAATATTCGTATCAAACAAATTTAGCTGGCACTGTACTACGGCTTCCAATGGTTCATCTGTATACGAATATATAGGTAAGAAGCCAAAAAATCTATATGCGTTTAGCATTGCCTAACAAATAACTTAGTCCGATAGTAAATTGATAATAATAGTAAATAGTTCAATATATTTGTAAATTAGTAATAGCAATTGAAAATAATATTTACTATTCTAACAAACAGCTCAGTGTGATAGTAATTTAATAATTAATAGGAATTATAAGACTAATTTTCAGTACAATAAAATTGCAAGCTTTGCATAACAAAAACCCGGCTCAATTAAACAACAGAAAAAAGGATCGAAATCGGATCGAAAGCCATGCTGGATTTTTCTTTCAAAAAATCAACTTTTTTTTCTTTTCGTCATTATTTATATATTGATTTTGTAATTTAAACAAGTAGTTATTTCAACACACAGTATGCGAAAAATAGTGGACTGATCTCTGACCAAGAGATAATTTTAAACGTCTGCCCGAATCGATATATTGTGTCATTTTAAACTTGCTTTACATTAAAAATGTCCTTGAAATCTCAAATTAAAAAATAAATTTTTCCTCTTGATAATTCATGAACTACTAAGACAAAACAAAACTTTTTTTAATGTACAAATACGCTGTCTCTGTGGACAGTTTCTGAGAATCACTAGTTATGCAATAACTCTAACTACTGTAAGTTAAAGCAATTTTTGTAGTAGGTCATGAATAGTGGATAATTTAATAAAATATTTAAAGCTTCTAATATGTAAAAAAGTTATTAAAGAATACTGTTCTTCATAATACAGTTCATAAGTTTAATAAACTTAAATTAATATAAAAACCTTTTTAAAATACTACAGTTAATAAGACTTTACAAACTGGAATTGAAAATAATTATTTTGAAAACGTATGCTGCGTTGTAAACAAAGTAAACAGCTGCATGGCCACCAAACCAAAAGTGTTTAAATGCTACAAATGAATTTGAAATTAATCACTCATATTCATTATCTTTGTTAGTGAACTATTTCAGACACTTAAATCTTCTCCATGGGATAAAATAATCGTTAAGGAATTCAAATCCCATTCGCCGTTTATTTACTGCGGATGACCTAGTTGTTGTTTGTTAAGAACATTATTTATCAGCATGTGTGGAAAATCTAATAAATGGAAACTTAACTTCAAAAAACAGTCTTTGGATTTTTAAATGAATATACAGAAACTTTAGAATGTTCCAAATATTTAAAATGACGCATTTATAAGTATAGAGAGTAAAATTTTCTAATGCCTGTGTTATGCAAAAACTGCATTTGCTTTTTCTTGTTATACAAAATTGAACTTAAGACAGATAAAATATTTTCTTATTGTGTTAATGAATTATTAATCAGAGTACATTAATAATTAATCTGTTTGTTCCTTGTAGGCTCTTGGGATACTAAAATGTTTACTCCTGAAGAAATTACCAGAACTGGCTTAGTCTGCCTAGAAAAGGAGATGAAAAATCCAGTAACTCAAGTGTGTGGCATGGTTGTTCTCATAGATCTCAAAGGGTTTTCATGGTCTCATATGTCTCAGATTAGCCTGAAAAATCTCAAGTGCTTTATCGACACCGTTCAGGTGACGTGAGTTTCTCTTAATCCTTAACTAAAAACATAATTTCCTTTAATTATATAAAGGAGTTACGTTTAAAATTACCGTTACACAAATATATACATTTTATGACTTTACGTAATATTATGAATACAAAATTCCATCAAGCGGTTGCCAAAACCAAGGGGAATACATGCAAATTTGCAGTGTTTTGTGTAATTTGATACTTAACAACAGCATGAAAAAAATTAATGGGATCGTACAGAAATAAGGGAATGATGGATGAAATTATGAAATTACGGAAAAATAATTGAAACATAACCCTGAAATTTATATGTGCTTTAGTCTAAATGTTGCGAAAACGGAACATTAGCAAAATCCCTTCTGAGGAATCATTTTTGCTTGTTTAAAGGCCAGTGTAACATTTGAAAATTTTGTGTTTATGCTCCTGTTTATTTTCTGATTCCTGCAATCTATTTGGCAATTAATGTACTAAATAATGTTAGAAGCGTATTTTATCTCTTTAGACTTATTCTGTAAACTAACACTTGTTACAAATGTTCTTAAGTAAAATAATCTTTAAATGACTGATATTTTTAGGCATTTTCGTAATATGTAAGCTGTTTAAAAGTTATGCCTTGTCGATTGACAATAAAGTTATGTTGTGCTTCAGATCTGCAGCTGTACCAGGTATAATTTTATGGTTAACTACCGTAAGTGAAAAATAAATAGCAGTGGATTTTTTAATGCAAGTCAATTAAATAAACAATTAATTGGAAAAGTAAATAAAATGAATGAAGAATTAAGTATTACAGTACCATACGTAAATAAATATTTTAGTGCACATAGAAAAATATAAATGCAGTAGCATGCACATCCCACAAAAAATACAGACATTAGTTTCTTAAAAGTACCAAATAAAAGTGAGTACTTATATTTTATGAAATATTACACTACAGAATCCATTTATTTGCTTTTAGAATTACATGAAATTGTAAACGAAAATTATATTCTATTAATGACACTATTTCTGCACTCTTGTTTCTGGTGTATAATTTTTATTTTCTTTGAGTAATTATTTCGTTCTAATATTCAGTAGTGGTTAGTAATTGCATGTGCATCACTTTCACGTTTTTAAAATCATCTTGCGTGGGTTACTTAAATAACTAGTAAACTAAATGCAAACTTTACTAAAAATTTACTATATTACTTAAAACAATTACTCTATTATTTAGTCAAATCTTACATAGTACTTATTCTTTTCCAGTTTACATAAACTGTTTTGCCTACAAATTTCAATCTTAAATAAACTTTTTAAGTTATCATTTACTGCATTATTTAAATCTTTAATAAAATCTCTAAAATGAACAATATTAAATTTATATAATATAATATTTGTGCAATTTTCCCTCAGAGTTGAATAAAAATGTAATTTTAACAACAATCCTTATCTTTCAAATAGGATGGCTTACCAGTGCGACATAAGGCAATGCATATTATCAACAATCCCAGTATATTTGGTACAATATACTGGGATTGTTGATAATATGCATTGCCTTATGTTGCCTCCCTCAGAGTTGAATAAAAATGTAATTTTAACAACAATCCTTATCTTTCAAATAGGATGGCTTACCAGTGCGACATAAGGCAATGCATATTATCAACAATCCCAGTATATTTGGTACAATATTCAACACCGTGAAACCCTTTTTAAGTGAAAAAATAAAAAAGAGGGTAAGTGTTTGTATTTCCTAGCTTTAAGTCAGTATTTTATAATATAATAAAATTTCCTTCTTTTTTTCCGGTTTAAATTCTGTTTCTTTACAACGAATTTTTGCATTAAAATCGTCCAACATAAATAAGTCAGTGTGATGTATTTTTAATTACCTTTCTAAAGAATGTGCTAGTTGCTTTAAAAACATTAGTTTTGATTTGCTTTAAAATTACTTACTTTTTACATATAAGATTGTTATACATCAGAAAGAGAAGAAGAATTATATTCTCAAATTTAATTACGCTTAAGTACGAAAGTCAGTAATGCTCATGTACATTGCAAAAATGTTCTTCTTCTTCATCGGACCGAACAAAGTGCGTAAGATGACTGTGTATCAGACTGTTAGGTTTCAAGTTTCCAAGACCTATCCTATTCTATTTTTTTTACTGCTCAGTTATTACACTTAAAGATAATACATTTAAAAGTTATTAGCTGGTAAATTTAAAAACTATTGTTGTATTTATAAATTAGGTTATTAATTACAAAATTACTTTACTATAAATCAATTATACAAATTTTATTGTTAAATGGAACATAAAAATTATTAAATTATTATGCAAAAAAATTAATAAAATAAAATAAAATAAATATCTAACCTCAAGGATTAGCATTAGAATTATTTAGATTATAGCAAAGCACTCGAAAGCTATCTGTCAAAGAAAAGATGCGCCGTTGTGGAAGGCTTCTTAATGGAAATTGCTTTTGTATAAATATTACACAAGGCGAAAGACAACGAAAACTCTCATCCATTGAACCCGCTCACCAGGATTGGACTTCGATCGAGCTACCAGTGTTCACCGTGTGTACCGGCCAGCCACTCTTAGGTTGCCTGACTACGAGAGCCATGACTTTGAGTATAAACATAATACTGTAAAGGCCTTTATTTTCGCGAGGCTTTAATTAATGCGATTTTCGCGAGCCCGTCGTAATCGCGAAAATTTAAGCCTCGCGAAATACTTTCTTCTTTTTTTTTTTTTTTTGCGCCTCAAATAATAATAAAAAATCAGGAATTTTTTCATTTAACCCAAAATTTAATGATTTATTGCACAGTTACAAGCTTTTTCTTGACAACTTTCTTTCTTATAACTATTTTTTGAATAATATACAACTATATTTCTCGAATGTAAAACAATAAAATTAATAGAAGGCAGCTCATTCACTTAGAATACTATTTATACCAGCTTCTTTGAAGCCACACAAAATTATCTCATGTTTGGCTTCAATGTCGTTAAATACGCTCACAAACCAAGAAGCGTGAATCGGTTTTAGTCGTGATATTCGCAAGTCTACAGATTCTTTTTCCTCTAGAAACTGAAGCTCATTAGAATACCACTCAATAAACTCATTCTTGAGCAAACGCTTGAACTCGCCATTTACAGTTAAGTCCAAAGGTTGGAGCTCTCCTGTGCTGGAAGCGGGTACAAAAACTGGAATAATATGATTCAAAAGATGTACTTTTGGAATTTTTCAACTTTCTCAACTTTACTTAGGTACTTTTGAAATTTTTCAACTTTCGGTTCTGTTCATATAAAATTTGCGAAATTTTCAGCTCGCGAAATCACCGATATATTCATTTTCGCGAAAATTACGGCCCGCGAAAATAAAGGCCTTTACACTATGTGGCGTTCGTTCTGTACAGTTGATGGCTGCAGTTCGAAGGGAGATCCTTTGACTTCCCACGTTAGCGCATACCAACATAGAGTTTTAGCTAGCAACTCTGCTGAACGAGTCAGTCTTTGAGGAAAATACCGACTAATATTGCACTAACGATGATCAAATAATAGTACAATTACTGCTTGAAAAAATGGGACCCATATCATTTCCCACTAAAGGATTATTCTAATTCAAATTCAGAGTCATATCAAGATTGGATCGCTCCTGATTTTAAATTTCTCTGTAGCATATTTCTCTTTTATGCATTATGTTTAATGATTTAGATCAAAGTACAGCAAATTAATAACTTTAAATGTACCTGGAAAATATTCAGCAGTTAGTTTCTTGCTTCTCTGGTGGAAACTTTTAACCTTTGATATCCGTTCAGTTCCTGTTATTACTTCATAGGATTGAGACGGTCCAATGAACATAATATCAAAACATATAAAATAATTTTTCGAAAAGCCATTTAAGCTAGCTTACAAATATAAATTTTTTCTCACCATGTTCGTAATAAAAGATAAAAATACTATTTTAAAGAATAAAGTTTTGTATTATTAGAAAAGTACACTAAGTATGTAAGGTTTTAGTTAAACTAACACATTGTATTTTAATTTAAATCTTTCTATCTCTTCTCATTTTCAACTTCCCGTTAGAAGAAGCGCGTTTTCAGCTTATGCTAATTTGAAGTGGAGCCAAGTTCTATTTAAACCAGAGGTATTAGTTTTCTCTTTATTTATATGTACTTCATTGTATTACTGTATTTAATGTATCTTTATATTTGCATATATTCTTGAATATATTCTGTTATTTGATTGTAACCGCACATATTCTGATTATGTTTATTTATCTTGTATCTTGTTGCATGGCTCAGCTCTTGTTTGCGCTTGACTGCCTGTTCTCTCCCGTCGTTTTGCGCTCTCTTATTGTGGTGTCATTGCTGCCCTCCTTTTCCATACCTTCTGACCCCTAATATACCACGTGTCCTGAACCTTTACTGTCTTGTTGCCTTCGGGCTGGTTTCACTGAGCCGGACAAGTCGTGCTTCGCACGACATCCCGGCGATACTTGACTGATTGATTGATTGATCTCAGTGTGAGAGAACTTTTAGTCTCAGATCACGGTCACTCTATTCGACGTTCGCCTGACCAGCTAGCATTTAAATTCTAAGCCATAGTGCTTTTACGTGATTGCTTATTGAAATAAATCCAAGTGCGTCAGTATTAGTAAATCCTACGCACCATTTAGTTAGAGGCCAAACTCGCGTATAGCTCTACGCGCAACAACTATTTAAGTTCTACTTAGCTTTAGTTTAAATATTATTTAATTGTTCATTTTAGACCCAAGTGTGGTCTTTACTTTCTGTATCTCTCCCGACCCCCCCCCCGGAGGTTGACTCAGGAGAATTCCTGGGAAGTACTGGCTAGGATCTGTACTTAGACAGTCTCAAACACGGGGGTAAAATATCAGGTACTATTGTACCTTATTCTTCACAGGACTAGAACCCGGGTATTGTACCTAGGATGGGATCAGGCTCGACAGGGACCGTACTGGTACTGGCTTGTCCGCTCCCTTGGCTGTGGTGGAGCTGATATGAAAAACCAGGAGGAGGGCGTGGGACCATGCCCGTATAACCACAACGGTAAAGTTAGGGCGTCCCCGTCTCTCCGTAACGAGTGTATCTCTCCCGAGTTGGGAGTGGCTTGTAAATAATAGTAATTTAATAAAAGAGGATTTTAAATCCCTTTCAAGTGCAGTTATTCTCCAACTTAATCACAGTATCCTACCAGCGAACATAGCTTCATTCAGCTCCCTGTTCAAGATCAGGACTTAAGGAGTTTCACGAAGATGTTTGCCAAGAATATGCACCGAACACTCAGTCCTGACAAGTATACAGAAGTATACAAAAGTTATTAATTCGATTAATCATTATTATATTTTATTAATATACAGCAGTTTTTAAAATTTTGTGTAGAATTATGCAAAGCATTTTTATATAAATCTTTGATTGTGGTAATAGATAAAAAAGGCAATACCATATTTTGTTAGCTTTGTGCTTTGTTGTATTTGACTTAACTAAGCATTTTCTTTAAATTAGAAATTGATTATAAAATGTTAACAAACATATTAATATAATATCTAGAAAAATTAAGTGTATTTTTACTTCCTTGTACGAAGTAAAGGAATGTAATAATGAAACATTTCGGGTATAATATTTTAACAGAAATACCCATTTTGACTTTCCCGAATACATTTGGACAATTCCTTTGTGTGAGTTTTGCACGTATGGACAGTCTAAAGGACTGTGCTTTCGAAAACGGATTTTAAAATAGATTTACAGTGGGCTCTGAAGTGATTTATATTTGACTTCTGTACCTATGTACACATGTATGTATCTGCCATAATATCTATATGTATCTGCCATTGTGCATCTCCTTTTTTATTGCAATCGGCAACACCAAACATTATATAAAGTACTTACTTCTCCGGCCTTTATTTTCGCAGTCTTACAGAGATGCTTTAAATGAGAAAAATATTAATTTTTTGACAATATCAAATTTAAAAAGAAAATTATTATTATTTAAATACAGTATCAAATTTTTAAAAAATTACGAAATCTAACTACATATATAATAAGGGTTTGTATAAGTAATTCGTGTAACAAAAATATCTAACAATATTTAATATTAGTTTATTGCTGCAGTAAGAAATGTATATAATTTAATAGGCTTTATATATATATTTAATTGCAGTTAATTTTGCTGTATATAATTTAATTGCTTGTACGGCAAGACGCGTGCTGTCCACATCAGATTTTTTTTATGGTATTATGGCTAGAAACAGTTTTAGATTTATTTCAGATATTGTATGTTTACTGTACATAACCATAAGCAAGCTAAAGCATTACAAAGTGACAAATTTTCAATAATTTATCACATTGTAACTCATTATCTTAACATTTGTCCACACTCTATCGTAAACTAAAATTAAAATTTTTGTTATCGACTGTCCATACCTGGTGATATTGGGAAGACGTTTATCTTTTTCTTTTCTATCTTATCTATAACGATGATGATCTCGAAACTAATAGATGATCCAAATTTCACTGAGTATAATTCTCCTAATTGTTTGTTTAAATGTGCAATAAAAAATGTGCTGTAATTTAAACTGTAAATGTGTTTACAAAATTTTTATTTTTTCCTTCTCTTGTTAGTTTAGGAAACTTTTCTGTAATTGAACGTTTTTGGATTTAGAAATTTCAATCCTATCTAAGCAAAACTGCAACAGAATGAGTAAAATTTCTTACGATGAGAAATTTAAGTTATTGATCTGTAGTGAAAAGATAAGAAAATTGAATACATTTAAAGTAGTTTTTACATATGCGGTTAAATCATGCTTACAGTTATGGAGCAACTAGAATCTATGAATATAATAAAGTTTAAAATGTTATAATTTAATTAATTAATTACTAAATCTTAAGTAAAGTGTTAAATTTTAAAACTATTATTTCGTTCGTTAACTATTAAACAAAAAACTATTATTTAAAAGAAACAATTTGTCCTAGATTAGAAAATTGTTTGAATCACTAGCATATTTTGTAGCGCAGATGTGGAATTTCGTCTATAAACTCGACAAAAAATAGTTGTATTTCCACATCTCTTAAATTGCTCTGTACCTGAGTAGTCTGCATTGCTTTGAATTAAACCGCACTTTTTATTCAAATTTTTAAGACGTAAATTTAGAGTGAAGTTTAAATTCAAAACGGATAATTTAACATCTCATTTATACCGATCTTCTCTACACAATGACCTTTTTACCTTTCTTTAGGTCTTTTTAAAAATCTCTTCTAAAATAGTATATTACTAATTACTTATTGGTGGTGAAGATGAGAATTCAAGTTCTGAAAGTAAAGTTATTGACATTGATAGCGTAATTGAAGCAGATTCTCTGTAAATTAGGTAGTATATTATGTTTATAATAGTACTAATTTTAGTAAAACAGTATTTCTTATTTCTCAGTACCTATTATAAAAATCCTTCTTATTTTTATTACTTTTTTTAATTTTAATAGCCTGCAGTCTTAAATTCAAAGCGGCCATTTTCAGCGCAAAAGGGGTGTTAGTCCAGAAGGGCTCTCCAAACGGCGTTTGTATATAAATGTCCTATAAATTTCTCTATAAATGCCCATTTAACTTTTCAAATTGTTGCCACCAAATATTATCACTCTGTATTATATTAAAACAACGGCACTTAGGGCCATCAAATTTTGAATAATGTAGTCCTCCACCCGAATACTTGAACCTGAGCCACCAGGACACCTGAATTTGGAATTTCGAACTTGTTTTATTATCTATTTCAGATTTTATAAACCTTTAACGAGTTTTTGAGTAACAAATTCAATGATTTCAAAGCCAGAAGTGGTAACTCTGTACGGAAAAAAAACATTTTTATCTCCAGTGCACGAAACTGTTGATCGTAAATTAGACTTCTCCGCTTCTATCTTGGTATTTAATTTCACAAAATTAAGAACTGGCCAGACGTGCAATGGAGCCACAACAAAAAAACACAACAGTTACCGGTTGGACAACCTGCTGTACAGTCTGACTTCATACTGGAAATGAGGCAGTTTAGTTGTCCTTATGCAGTCAGTCCTACTCTTGTAGCAACTCTATTTTCAGATCTTGGAAGGTTCTGTCAGAGGAGCCACAATTGCCCTCTATTAGGTCTAGAGCTCTGACTGGGCAATCCATCTGGTTAATAATCTCACTTCCCAGAAAATCATCCCCTATATAGAAGACACATAAAAGTGAATTAAGGAAAGTTGAACATAGAGGTCAAAGATATCTTCCCTGTAGTTTGCAGTAGGCATTCAACTTCTGTCAGCTAGGAGTGTTTTGCGCGCCTGTCGAATATAATGCCTGCCCGTACTATCAAACCTCCGCTGCCACACTGCTCTCTTTTTCGAGAAAAGACAACGGATCTCTATATCTCTCCAAATGAATAAGTGGTTGGGCTGAATGTCACAAAACTGTAAAGAGAATTGTTCTCCACTGATGCATCGTTTAAAGTTACTCGCTCTCAACACCTTGCTAAACGGGCTTTCTTGTGCGCAGAAGTAAACTGAGAGCGGATTTACCTGCAGACAGATGAGAATTTAAAGCCCTAAGTTCAGCTTTTCAGAAGTGTCGTTGACTCTCAGTTTATTTTTATGGAGAATAACGCTTGTCCACATAGAGTTAATCTGTTGGATGGTTTCTTGGAAAGTGAGGATATTAACTGGATGGTTTTGCCAAATAGATCTCCAGATCTACACCTTATAAAAAATATCTAGGGCACTCTTGGATGGACAATTATAACTTGCCTTCTTCTCTGAAGCTTCCAGGACCTGAAAACAGCGTTGTGCAAGAATAGAACCGAATACCATAGAGATTCACAAACGGCTTCATTTCCAGGACAAAATCACATTAAGGAAGCTGTATGATTCTTAAAGGGAAACATAGCCCTCTACTATCTTTTTTTGCGACCTTCCGAACTCTGTTTTAGACCTTCCTGCGCCGATGAATCTTACACACGATCATTCATGTATACCATGACTGTTGTACACAGCATATTTTTTGTATCATATTAATCTATGCCCATACCCAGTTATGTTAAAACTATTAAGATCTATCCATCATTTCTAAAGATAATCAACCAAATCTGGAACTATCTTGATTTTTAAGACCAGTCTAAATAAATGGTCTACTAAATGACTCCATTTTAAACATTATTTCCTTACAAATATTTAATCTGTCTATCTATTAACTTCTCTTCCTTCACTTAGGTATATTTCCATGGAGATGACCTGAGTAGTTTGCATCAGTTCCTTCCTCCAGAAATGCTGCCTGAAGAATTTGGTGGTACGCAAGGTCCATTTGGAAATGAGCGATTTTATCAGAGTTTACTAGATAGTGAAGAAGAATATAAAAAATGTCAACAGTACGGGTATGTAGCCGTCAAAATGTAAAACACAAAATGATTACTAACCTATATGTGTACATAGGATCAACTATATTTTTACCATATTCTTTCTAAAGAACGTTTTGAAATATGTATATAACCTGTTTCGCCTATTTTAATTCTGCGATGACTCCAAATGACTATACCATCTTGTAAATATATGACAATACTCTAAATTAATTTCACTATGTTATTATCTCAATAATCAGAAACTTTTATAATAGAAATTGGATGGAGTGTACTGAACGTAAAATTATGTTATTATTCTTGGCTTTTCTAGCAAGAACTGTATATAATAATTGATAATATAGAAAAAAATCTGTGTAACTATAACTAACTCAAAAGTGTTAGATAATTACATTTTTCGTTAAAAAGTCTGTTTAAAATGTATATTTTTATTGTATATATAATAAATTATATATTGCTGAGTGTTTGTCCTTCTTTATGATTTTTGGAAAATAAAGAACTTAGGAAATTATTATTTATTGCAGACTTGAAAAATAATATCATTCTTTTTTCTCACAGAAATTTTATTATTCGTAAGACATACTTAAATATATGCAAGATTATAAGATTCTACTAACTCTTTAATACTTAGTAAGTGAGGCCGTTGCTTTCAAAGATCTTTTTCTAGGTGTGTCTGTTTTCTATACAATAATAATTTAAACAGAAACCTCTAACGTAAAAGTTTATTCTAAAATCAATAGAAAAAGTGCAAACTAAAGTTACAAAACAGCTTGTTCGCGTCTGCAAAAATAAATTCATAACTTTAAATCAATGCAGCCAGTCTGAGACCCCTAAATTCTCTCACCAGAATAAATTATATCTAAATGTAAATGTTAAATTTCAAATAATATGCACTCGCCAAACACCAGCTGTAGGTGCAACTCAGTGTGATTCAGCATATGTGAGGACAATAGACAACGATGTTATCAGTAAAAGCTAACTTAAGTGTTCTTTACGTACGCTTAATTTTATTTTCATTCTCGTGAAGGCCGAAGTAGAAAAATGCAAACACAGAAAACAAGTACCATTAAATTTATTAGTTATTTAAAAGTATAGCTTTACACAACTAATATATTACTACTAATTGTAAGTAAATTTACTAGTAAAAAATGCAGTACTTTATATCAGGTGTCTTGGAATAAAACAAAGGCCGTTTGTTAATTTTCAAAATATCTTATAGGCCACAAAGAAAATTACAAGGTGAAATTCAAGTTTTGTGTTAAAAAGACTCATACAAGTTTAGTACGACACATAAAATTTATTATTCGAATTATTTAAAATAACGACACTTCTTGTTATTAATAAGAATAATAAAATTTATTATTCGAGTTACACGAATTGCGTTTTAAAATATTTAAGTTTAAAGATTGAATAAATAAAGATTGAAGCCAATATTTTTAACATATAACAGAACTTAAAAAGGGCTTAATACACTCACGTTTGTGAAAATTGCAACACCAAGAAGGAATCGTCATAATTGAATGCAATTTAATACACAGTTGAGTGGTAGTGGTACAAATAAATGATTAAATGTTCAAAGCAAACAAACAAGAACAAGAGATCAGAATCAGTATTTTGTGTGGCCACCACGCGCCGCAATAAGTGCTGCTACACGACGTGGCATGGAGTCAAACAAAGTTTGAATGTCTGACTGAGGAAGAGCATTCCATATCGTTTGTACGCGTACCCAAAGTTCGTCTGCAGACGCAACAGGACGAGGATCACGAGCAAGACGCCGACCAATGACATCCCACACATGTTCAATTGGCGACATATCCGGGGAACACGCAGGCCAAGGAAGAAGCTGTACCTGCTGCGCTGCAAAGAAGGATTTAACAATCCGAGCAGTATGAGGGCGGGCATTGTCCTGTTGAAATACAGCGCCTGGCAAGCTTTGAAGGAAGGGAACAGCTTCGGGCTGTAGAACTTCACGGATATACCGGTTGCTGTTCAGATTGCCCACAATTCGTAGCAATTGAGATCGTCTATGATATGCTATGGCGCCCCAGACCATAACTCCGGGTGTTCGTCCACTGTGGCGTTCGATAATGCACTCCGGAAGGTGGCGTTCACCGGCATAGCGTCTGACACGAATGCGGCCATCATGGTACCACAAATTAAAGCGGGATTCGTCAGAAAACACGACATGCTGCCAATCAGCACGCCAGTCTCTATGCTGATTGGCCCATTGTAGCCGCAGGCGGCGATGGTCGTGCGTTAGGGGGATCCTGTATAAAGGAGTCCGTGCGCGCAGTCCACACTGCAGCAGACGTCTACGAATTGATGAAGCACACAATGAAACACCTGTAGCTATTGACCACAGTGCTGCCAATTGTCTAGAGGAAGCTGTACGGTCCGTCCGCGCCATGCGGACCAGGTGTCTATCATCGCGAGCTGACGTCACATTTCGGGGTCCACTCCCGGATTTCCGAGTTGTCCGACACTCGTCCGTCCACTGCTTCCAAACGCGCATCACTGTGCTGCTGTTACGCTGCACACGAGAGGCTACTGCACGATACGACAATCCAGCTTCACGAAGGCCGATGATTCTCCCTCGTTCAAACTCTGTAAGTTGTTCAAATCTCGCTCTCTTTCGTCGACGAGGCATAAGTACAGATTGAGTTAACGTTTACCACTAGCAGATAACCACCGATAACCATACACGCCTCGCTACAGCCGTCTATTTATTCGGATCCATCAGCCGTTCAGAGGGCGCTGCTCAGCATACGCATGCGCTACGGATTTGCAATTCTAATCATTTGTATATCATGCGCTACTTTGCATTTCCTGAAAATTTCAGCTCACTCGCGTAAGTCCTTCATGGTGTTGTAATTTTCACAAACGTGAGTGTATTTTGATATTAATGAAACGCATACAACTAGAATTTAAGGCATAAAATGTCGTCAAAATGTGGTTTCTGTTTAATGACAATAATCAATATTGATTGCAGATATTCCTAAAATGAACTTGGCCTTACTAGTATAGTCATTAGGTTATTTCGAAGCAGAAGATGTGAAAAATGAGCAATGCCCTCTCCGGGACTCGAACCACGGACCTCTCGAATACGCGCCAAACTTCTTGATGACTCCACCACGCAGGCAGGCCAAGAAGGAGGAAAAATGCCTTATAACTTCATATATTTCTTTTAAATAAATGCTTTTTCACATTTGTCAAAAATAGTTTTCATGCCTTCTGTATACGATTACCTGAAAATAAACAGCATTTCTGAGAACATAAAAAAATATCGATATTGATAATTGTAATATAAATGACACTCCTTAACGGATTCTAAACAATAATGTATGATTAAGGGGACTACTAAAATATATAATTTGGTTACCTAACTAAAATATTTTATGAACTAAATAAATCAAGAAGTTATATTTCAATTATTATTACATCAAAAGTATTTTTATGGAAAGCATTAATTAATCATTTCTAAATAATTAATTTTTGTCCTTTGTTAGCTTGGCATAATTTACCATTTAAACTTGATTTAGCGGTTATTATTAAGGACCTTTTGCAGAATTTATCGCATTCCTAAACTGTTTAAAAGATTTTTTTTTCCTTTTTGTCTTCAAAGCTGCTATTATTTAATAAATATCGCCAAGGTAGCAATAAGATTTATATTTCCTTTTCATTCCATACTGAGCTGAAATTCATCTTCTTTCACTTTACTGAAATAAAACAAAAACCAGGTTCTTCCAAATGACTTAATTTTTTTATTTTATAATAAATTTTATTCAGACATTTGTAGAGATCTACTGTCTATCTTTTTGTGTGAAATCTGGAGAATAGTGACTGCACAGAAGAAGGGTTAAATCTACCCTTTATTGCACTCTTTAAATTGTTTACAATGCGTCAACTCGACGCTAACACACTATGCTTAAGCGGAAACTGAAACAGTAGAACTAAACTTAATAATTGAAGATATTAACAAGTAGCAGAATTAAACTACAGGACTCAGACAATCCTGTATCCCACAGCACGTAGATGAGTTTAGTGGCAGCAAAATAATAGCTGTTACGCCACGTTTAACCAGCAAGAATTGCTAAGTCGAAACTTGTGCTTCAGCACGCTTAGAGTTTTCGCAGACTCTCTAACTTTCCCTTCTAGAACTCGATATTTAAACGTTTTCTCCCACTGATAGAATTTGCATTCCTTACGCGCGCTACCAAATTTAAATATTCTGGCACTGACAATTAGGGGAATGAAGGATTATAGGAAAGGAACTTAAAATTAAATTTAACTGGTTATTTAAAATAAATATAAATCCCTACACCTTAAATATTACAAAAATAAAACTTCGCCATCTTAATCAAAACTCATTGTGTAGTTTTCGATCAATTCCTTCGAATATTCCAATGTTGCCATTCCAGCAATGCGTAAGTCTTTCATCGTCTATGAAAGTTATTTAATTTTAAATTCTCTGAACTGTAAACACAAACTGTACACCTGGAGAAGATCCTCCATCGCTTTCAAGGACTATGCTGCTGATCTGAATGCGCTATATACACACTAAAGTGTGATATGCTGTATAAGAAAGCAATATAGGACTTAGTGAGTGCTCAAAGAAATGCAAACTCTCCCAAAAACACACTGAAATTGTAAACATTACTTAATATGATGTATATCCGGGGTGGCCAAACTACAGTTCATGAGCCGCATGCAGATATTGGACACCTTAATTGCAGCTCGCCAAGTTCTTGAGAACCTTTGGCCTCTTAAATGCGATTTCGTTGCAACAAACAGTAGTTTAATTTTATAAATATAAGTCGTGTAATGACACAGTTCTTTATTTATCACTAATTTACTTTTTTTAATTACATTATATTCGTGATAATTTAATCTATTTCAAAGTATCCGAGTATATCCAAAGTATTTCAAAGTATCTATTTCCTCGCACTTGCTCGGCGAACTTCTTTTTTTCTAGCTCTCAAAAAATATCGCACTGAGTTAGGGCCTAGCGTTAGGGTCATTTGCTGGCCGATACCTCTCAAATGTTTTTGCCCTTAAATTCTGTCGCCACGTGCAGTTGCACCGGTTGCCATGGCTCTGGTTCCAGCACCGTACTTCTTTAATTTGTTGACATTTTTTAGCTTCCTAATTTCTGATCATTTTGTACCCTTTAACGTCCTTCATGAAACCTAGTAACCCTATGGAAGGTTATACTGCAATCCACTGCTTATTCACTATAAATTCCACGCAATGAAGTGAGAAATTCCGCTGATATTTAGCCAGTGAATATTCAGTTTTGAAGTATGATATTTCCTTTTCTAAAGCCACAATACCCTAATAATGCCTAAGAACTCCATTTCAAATACTTATTTATTAATTCAAAACATCATTCTCTGAGGAACTTAAATAGACACTTACTTTTGACTTAAACCTTCAATTTCAAATAACACCATTATATGCAACTTGTCCCGCCAATACAGGACTTCCTATACTTAATTATACAAAACATCTTTATTCCTGTTTAGACTACACTTACAGCTTCTTGAGACCGCTTAGTAAGAGTTAGTTTCTGTGTAGGCTTTGAAACGGAGTGAATTCTAAAATAAGGTAATAACATTGCATTCAACACACAACATGGATACTTACGCTTCTTTAAATCTTCCATAATACATCGCAAAATGTCCATGATCAGTAACATTTTGATCCAGATATGTATTTGAAATGATCTTCTGTGAGAAATTTTGGCAGAAATACGAGAAAGAATTTTCCTTTACATGATTTTTCATCACATCTCTTCTGTTGTCAGTTGTCAGGTACTCTAAGCAGTTAGTTTAAATAAGTTGATATTAACGACGTAAGTTTAATTTTATTGCATCATTCACATGTGCTGATTATGCATCTCAGTCTTGCTGAACAACACTACAATGTAAATAGATTTTTTAATATTTAAAGTTAGAAAATAAATCCAATTTGGAATTATGTGTTTAATGAAAAATAAATTTACAGATACATTTAAATAAACTTATGGTAAAGATAAAGATGAAATTTAACAAAGTATATAAATAAACTCTTGTATTTTGAGGTTTAATTCAGTAAGAGTAATTCAAGATGAATCGCAAAAGAAGAAAATATACTTATAACTTATGCAATTGATGTATTTTACAGATGCGGTTGTGAAATAAAAGATTAGCTCTCTAGCTTTCATTTGACGACAACAAAAAGCTTATTAATGGTGATGATATTCAAAATGGCGGCTTCAGAGGGCGAAGAATTCTTTGTGCGACATGCAGAATGTCTCCATCAATAACTGTTGTTCAGGAACATTTTTAGATAAAATTTTCTAAAGAAGTGTTTCACTAGCATAACATCACAAAGTGGATGAGAAATGTTTAAAGAGACGAATTGCTTAAGGAAGAAGAAACCTCACGACATCCGGGTTGACAACAAAGCACAGGTCAGTAATCGAAAGGTGGAGAACATTCGTGCGATTTAGTTACGGAGCTGTAACAAGTCCATGCATCATACCAATAGGCAAATAAAGATTCCGAAAGCAAAATTACTTTGCGGTTCGAGTCTTATAAATATGACGTAGCACAAGCCCTAAAAACTACCGAGAAGTCAAAATAAGTGTTTAGCGTACTGCAAGTGGCTGATTTCGCGGGCAGACTCGTGTTCACTGATGAAATCGTTTCTCATTTACGTGGCCAAGTGAACAGGTAAAATCTGGTATTTGTTACAAGAAATATTCTATATTTTCTTTGGAAATATTGAGAAAAAGAATATATTCTTCAACATGGCTTACAGTAAGTAAAGCAACTGTCGGGACAGGCGGTCAACTCATTTGATCAAGCTGTGTTGACACCTGCGTAGGATTTTATGTTTATTAGCCAGTTGGGCATATTATTTTGCCTTTATTTTCAGTTCTGCTTTCGTCTTCCACTAGAATGCAAATTAATTCATGTACTTAAGCACAGAGTTAAGCGCAAGACAGAGCTTATGGCGGCTATCTTGCTGTTTTTTCTCCTAATGGCTGTGTTTCTTGCTTCGTTTTTAATATTGCTAACCTTAATTATTATTCGTGAGAGTTTCGTGGACTGAGCTTGTCAGGACTGAGTGTTCTGTGCGTAGATTTGGCAAACATCTTAAAGTAACTCCTTAAAGTCCTTAAGTCCTGATCTGGAACAGGGAGCTGAAATCAGCTATGTTCTGGTGTAGATACTGTGCTGAAGAATAACTGCACTTGGAAGGGATTTAAAATCCTCTTTTATTAAATCAATATTATTTACAATTTTCTTCCCAACGCGGGAGGGATACAGAAAGTAAAAGACCATACTTGGGCCAAACTTAACAATCAGATAAATTTATACTAAAACTAAATAGAATTTTAATTAAACTTTGCTCACAGAGCTAATTCGCGGAGTTGGCCTCTAACTAAATGGTGATTAGCAAAAAATACTAATACTAGCGCACTTCAATTTATCTCAATAAGCAATCACGTAGTAAGCACTGTGGCTTAGAAATTATCTGCTAGCTGGTCAGGCGAACGTCGAACAGAATGACCGTGATCTGAGACTAAAGCTCTCACACACTAAGAGGTTTCTACCTCTGGTTTAAATAGTACTTGGCTCTACTTCAAATTAGCATAAGCTGAAAACGCGCGCTTCTTCTGACGGGAAGTTGAAACAGAGAAAAGATAGAAAGATTTAAATTAAAATAAAACTTTGTTAGTTTAACTAAAACCTTACAAGCTGAAGCTTACATTTCACTACTTACACAAAAGAAAGTGAGGCGTACTTTTTCTTGCAATTTAATATTTCAATTTCACTTGAACTGTTATATTTTTTCTCTCAAAACATACGAAATTTGTTTCTTTACACAGGTTGTGCAGTCGTTAGGCTGGTCATTATGAAAAACATCTTTAATCATTCTTCTGAGTTGGAGATATTTTACTTAAAATTTCAAGATGAAACGATAGACCAACCATAGACGCTTCTCGTCCTTTTGGCTAAGATCAAAGTGTAAACCATCTCACCGTCTTTATGAACCAAGCAGTTAACAGTTAGCATAGGAGGGTTCCGCACATCTTTGCGTCAAGGAACTAAACTATTGCGCAGAAGGGTATCCATCGAAAATATCGCAGAAAACAACGTTGTCATGTCAGTCGTATCGTTACAGCCGAAAATATCGCGGGAAAGCAATGCAAGGCGAAAACGTCGTGGTACAAAACATCGTGAAAGAAAAGAAAGCGAAAATATCGCAGTTCTAAAACGTGGTACGAAATAGCGTGGTTCAAAAACTTCGCAGTTTAAAAACGTCGTAGTCGAAAATATCATAGTAAAAAATTAAGTACCCACATATCATCACAATGATGATAACATAGCATACGAGTTTTTTAAATCCCACACTGACATATTATGCAACTAATGTTCGTCGTAGCTAACAAATCGACAGCCAAAAAATTGATTGCACGCAATACATGAAAATTTTAACTACAAGAATGAATGGAAACAAAACAAAATATAATTTTTACTAAAACAATACCAGATTAACAAATGTGAAAGGAAATAATTTGATAATTAACTAAGCAATATTTATAGAGGTAACCTCCATGCAGTTATTTATCTTCTTTTTTCTAAGCATTTTTAGACTGTATTTTTCGTAAATAAATTATGAGTAAAACTTTATAAAAAAGGTTAATTTATCAATGATCTTTGTTAATTAACTATGTAAATTTAAAATTTTAAGTTCTATAAGTTGGATTAATTTTTTACTCCATTTCAATTTTTAAATGCTTAAGTTTCCTTCTTATTTTTTCAGCAAAAATTTATTAATTCATTCAAAATATGAAATATAGAAATAAAAGAATCGCCCTTTCCTTCTTACGCACCCAAATCATTATGCGAACATGAATTTACAATTTTTAAAACCTGAAAACGTATGCGTACGATGTTATCGTCATGTGATGATTTGTAAGTACTTTATTTTTTTTAACCAAAATTTTTTAGTCGTTTTATATTCGAGTACGATATTTTGCGCCACGATGCTTTAGACACCCAGTTGTCTACAGGGCCTTCACATCCAACATCCATACATGAGCATTAAAATTTGGAGAGTTAATTTTCATATTCCATCTGTATTTCTGAAACCATTTAAATACAGTTATCACAGGTATAGCTTCGTTCTGAATCAATTTTGAATACCTTGTACATGAACAGCAGCTCAAAATTCAATAATCATGGCTGAGAAATCGTCTGGTAGACAGTTGCAGTGTGTGTACATTTTGTTGCTTGATTTATTATTAGTAAGTTATCTATGCTCAGAATTATCGAGACGATTAGGGAGATTGTTTCGAGAATTTTCAATGACGGGAAGCGTATTGATTGCTTAAAAATTCTGAAAATTTCGCTGGATTCTTACTGAAACAGTGTAGCACTCGGGAACGCCATGAGTTATACTAATGATTCAAATACCACTGAAAATGCAGCTACGTTCTTCAATTAATGAATATTTCTGACTGGGCATCAATAAAACTAGCCATTCCAAAGTTTAGACTTGAAATATTTAACAGTTTCTTAGGTAATAATTCAAAAGATTCGAATAATGAAAAAAGCTCAAGGTTCGAGATACGGAGTTTAAATATAAACGATTCGCAAGATCTGAAGATCCTAATGCCCTCACCTTGGAAAAAATCAAATGTGACTAACACAGTCCAGTCACATTAATGTGACCATCTGTCAAAATCCAGAATAATCACCTTTCGCAGAGCGGACTGCTGCGAGACGTGCAGGAAGAGAGTCACATAGGTCCCTGAAGGTGTTCTCTGGGATGTTGAGCCATGCCGACTCTAATGCCGTGGCCAGCTGCGCTAGATTACGCGGTTGAGGATCCATGGCGCGAACAACTCGATCGAGATGGTCCTACAGATGCTCGATTGGGTTTAAGTCAGGTGAGTTTGCTGGCCAGGGGAGGACGGTAAACTCATCCTGGTGCTCTTCGAACCACGCACGTACACTGGCAGCTGTATGGCACCTCGCATTGTCCTGCTGGAAGATGCCATCATCCTGAGGAAAAACAATGCGCATGTAGGGGTGAACATGGTCCGCAAGGACAGATGCGTACTTGTATTGATCCATTGTGCCTTCCACAATGATCAGTGAACCTAGAGAATGCCAGGAAAACATTCCCCAGACCATAATGCTCCCGCCTCCAGCTTGGACCGTTCCGGCAATGGTTGCAGGGTGGTTCCTTTCAGAGGTTTCACGCCTTATACGCCAACGTCCATCTGTCCGATGGAGCATAAAACGCGATTCATCCGAAAACGCAACCTGTCGCCACTCAGTGGACGTCCAGCTGCTGTACTGGCGTGCAAATTCTAGCCTTCGCCGTCGATGAACAGCAGTCAGCATAGGTGCACGAACCAGGCGTCTGCTTCGGAGGCCCAGACGCAGCAATGTTCGCTGAATAGTACTTTGGGAGACACTTTTGGTAGCCCCTTGGTTCATTTTGGTGGTCAGTTGCTCAACGGTAGCCCGTCTATCTGCCCGAACGCATCTCCGCAACCGTCGTTCGCCTCTGTCATCTATGGCCCGTGGTGCACCACATTTGCCACGTCGCTGATTTTGGACAGTCCCATTTTGCCATGCACGGTACACTTTTACCACGGCGGCACGCGAACAGTTCACAAACTCAGCCGTTTCGGAAATGCTTCCACCCTTGGCCCGAAAGCCAATGATCATGCCCTTTTGGAAGTCGGATAAATCGCTTCGTTTCTGCATTACGCCAACGATTGAAATGTTTTCCGAAGCCCTCACACACCCTTTATATACGCTCAACTGCACTGTGCTGCCACCTGCCTTCTGTGATTGGTTATTTAACTCTGACATGGAAAGTACGTGGTGGTCACATTAATGTGACTGGACTGTGTATAACCCAATCCGCATCTTCGAATATTTAAAGTTAGATTTCAGTTTGTTTGTCATATTTAACATATGTATAAATACTGTGCTTCACGTGCAATATATTAGTTTGAACACTAACATTTTGGAATACCAATATTCTTATCTTCGGCAAGGTTGTACTAGTATTTACAGATGTTTCAGACACAATTTATCTAAAATGGATTGCGTTTTTAAAGTTCGCCTGACACGCTTTCATTAAAATGGCTGTTATTTAATACACAGGCTCTGACATACTTCTTACAATTTTCTTTTTACTCAAATACAGTTCGTGTTAATATAATTCTGTGTTTGAAATTATTTGGTAGGGATGTACCATTCATTAAAATAAATCTTAAATAAAATAGCAGATAAAAATCAGCAGCAGATAAGCAATCGAAGCAGATAAAAATCAGCGCAAATGTGTAAAAACTTCTCTGCGTTAACACTCAGAATATTTCAATAAGTAAAACAAAATAAATATTTACTAGCAGATTCTGTTCTAAAGCACTGATGTACAACATTAAATACCATTTAAATGGACATGTATAGGTACGAAGATGAAGAGCACGCATTTAAAATAATGTTGAGCTTTTAAACTCACCAATCCTGTCGAACGTTTCGCCAGGAAGATTTCTTGTTCCCTTTCATTCCACACTAAGATGCAGTTCATCTTAATCAGAATTCTTCGTAAAGTTTTTTATCAAATCCTTCGAACATACTAGTGTTGCCATTCCGACAAAGCGCAACCTTTTATCGTCTGAGAAAAGTCTTTTTGTTTTAAATTCATAGAACTGAACAGTAGCTCATTTTTATTTTCTAGCATTACTAAAAGTAATAACGCTTTTTTTTTGTAAAACTTACAAAATTTTTTCAGATTAAGATGTTTTAGTAATCTTAGATTAATATCCTCAAAACAAACTGTAAAAGCATTAACTTTAGAAAAGCGATTAAAAGTTGTTGTGAATACTGCTATCGGCGGATCGCATAAGAAGTTGTCAGAAAAAGCAGGCTTGTTTTATTGGTTTATACGATTACGGCAAAGCCTCGAGGGCTCACTGCTTAAGGGAAGGGATGGACGTCAGAAAGTTGGTAAATGGTTGATAGTTATACGGCGTTTGAAATGCTTTTTTGCTTTTATTAAACTGGCTTTGATTCAACACATACGATCAGCATCCTTTATTTGAGAATTATATTCACTTATGATTTTCCAGAAAATTAAGAATAAGATTTAAGATTCTAATGTTTTTTTGGGAAGCGCTACATTATTCGCTATGTTTATTAATTTCAGTTTTGTTAACATATGGTATTAAAAAATCGATTATTCTCCCTTCCGTTTCAGTATTTTTCTTAAATAGTAAGCCTTGAAATCCATTATACTTATCGTTACGATGGGCAACCTTTGTAAAATGATCCCCTCCACAAAACATCCAAATCATTGAAATTGTGGTGATCATCTTGTAAAGGGTTTATAGCATTTTTCTGCTTTTTTTTTATGATGATGAAGTCGATGAAGAATTAAAACGCGCACATCTAAAATTCTTTCCATTCATATCACGACTTGCATAATTTACATAGTATTTTTTTAATAAATTGGCTTTGGTTTGACGTCAATGCGTACTACAGATCAAACGAACCGTAGATACAATACAATTGATATAATAGATAATGCAATTGACATAGTCCAGGGACGTTCTTAGCTATGCATGCGAATCAACACAGCAATAATTTATGTAATAGGAGGAAAAAAGGTGAAAAAACAACGGAACAGGAAATGACTAGAATCAATTACGTTATAAATCCCCAATTGTCTTTCCCATTAATATGTATATATTTAATCCGCAGAAGCTTTTGCTTGGAATTTGCAAAAAAAAGCGCTCTGAGTAAGATTTCCTTGCACGAAAGAAATTGCCAAATGTGTAAACGGCTTCTTTCTTTTTTTATATGCGACAGTGAATGACATCCTGTTTATTGAAGAACTACAGGCAAAAGAAGGTGTAAAGGATTAATAAGCAGCAAATTGATCACCGAGTGAGCACAATTTTATTTATTTGAATTTTAGTGTTTACTTTAGAATGAATATGATTTTCATTACTGTCTGAGTTTAGATGTTAACGAGAAAAAAAATGAATCCATTTTTGCGATCATGAAGATTAATTTCGTCATTAGCTGAATAAGTCAATGAGGATAAATTGTAATTCTTAAAAAAGCACTCAAGCAAGTTTAATTCTTAAAATCATTCATCGCTAAAATTTGTTTTATATAGAAGAAATGACGAAAAGGTTTCATAAAAGCATGCCACTGTTATTGTTATATTGTCGCGTGCGTACGGGTTCGTTATGGATTGAATGCACAAGTCGTAAAAGGTTAACAAAAATTCTTTCTTTCCACAAGAAATAAATCAAAATGCTGAAATATTTCTTAAGAGATATTCGCAGAATATCACAATATCTCAAACGTTTAGCAAAAACTCAGTTCAAAACAAATAAAATAATTCTATCTCACAGCGAAATCGCTACAATCAGTATTAGCATTAAGTAAAAAAACAGCAGTTTGCTTTTCACAGCTACAACAACAACAACTGCAACAACTACTGAGATGAGGTGTTTCAATTCGGCTTTTATAAGCTTTTTAATTATCACTAGAACAATCTCAGTTTTTCTGGATGGCTACAGTAATTACGAGATATTTATTTATTAAACATTAAATGCACGCGCTCTTTTTTTCTTTTTTTTACGTAGCTTTTTCTTCAAAAATCGTCTTATTAAATATAGAGCAATTTTAATTGCAATTCTAAATAAATAGCCAAATAAATGTGAAATTCGTAACATTGTCCCCTTTTCAAGGACTGCACGTCCCGGGCTGTACAATCCTTGGACAGGAAGCCAAACTTACAACTAAGGGATCAGTGTTATAATAAACATTACTTTACAATAACAAAATCCACAATAATTGCAATGAGTAACTTTCAGCAAATTAAACGCTATCCAACGCTAAATGCAATTCAAATACTATCAAATACAAATACTTATCAAATACTAAACAAATACAAATCAAATACTAAATACAAATAGGACCATGGTCTTATACTATTTACAATTATATACACTACGTACTATGGCCATAGTAATCAACTAACCTGTCGTAATGAACGACTTTAGGTTTAGAGTTCGATGACTTACGGATCCGAACCACGACGTCGTTCAGACTGTTTAGGACTGTGTAAGGACCATTCCAACGTGAGCGTAGTTTCGGAGAAAGTGTATTCCGTCGAGTCGGACTCCATAACCACACCTTGTCTCCTTCGTTGAAACGATGGCCAGTAGCTCTCGTGTCGTAACGGGTCTTCATCTTGTTCGTCGCCAAGTTGACTCGCTTTCGCGCAGAACGGTGCTTCACTAAACCGGGCCTGGACATCTTGGATGTATTCCTGGACATCTTGGATGAAGGCGCATCTACAGGGCGGTCAGATAAGAAATCACAGGGCAGACGAATATCACGACCGATGAGCATCTGGGATGGAGAATTGCTGATAGTCTTGGGTTTCTCTTCAACTCTAGTATAATTTAGTAACCTAGTATAATTTCGGCAGCTTTCTGAGCAGGGTCTTTCAGACAACCCGTCGGCGTTTCGTGATGAGGATCCTTTCTGAGGATCTATAGTCATGTCCTCAAATGCTGAAAGCAGTTTGTTGTTGTTGAACTCTAAGGAAAAATTGTATTTTCTTAAAAAGTCCAATTCGAGTATGCAAGGATCTGTAATATCCGGCACATATGCTGTGTGATAGTAGGTGACACTTCCAAAGGTAATGTTCCCGTTTAACTTTCCATCTATATCAATTTTCTTGCCGGATGCAGTCTGGAGGGTAACACAAGATGGCGTCCAAATCAGTTTGTCCTTAAATTTTTGAGCTAAATCCTTCCGAATGATGGTAACATTAGCTCCTGTATCAATGATCATACTGCAAGGAACTCCTTCAATATGCCCATTAATGGATAGTTCGTTACTTTTGCCACTCTCTGCAAAACTTTTGAGCGTTTTAAAACAATCTCAGCTCCGAGTTATGATCATTAAATTGCTTCCTGTGTCGTTGCTGGGAAATGATCTTATTTTCCGCACCTCGGGGTGTTCTGCAGTTCGTTCGTATGTGGCCTTCAGCTCCGCAGTTCCAGCACTTTGCTTTATTATCATTCCTTTTCCATTTCATAGCATTTAATTGTCTGCTTTTATCGTCCGTCTTATTTTCCCTGCTCCGGAGTATTCGGCAGTTCCTTCGCCTGTGTCCTACAGCACCGCAGTTCCAGCACTTTACGAACGGTTTCTTGTCACCAATATTCCGTGTCGAAGCCTTCACCTTTCTGGTTAAATCGTCTAGGCGAGCAGTCATTGGATCCACTGGTTCTTGTATGTCAGCAGCTCTTATTGGGTGGCGGTTTCTACGGGTGGCTTGCAGTGCTGCCTCGAATTTCATGGCGTACACCAGAGCACTTTTTAAGTCCTTCACATCAGCCATTCGCAGTGCTTTCTGTATTTCAGGATCCCGGATGCCGTCGATGAGGTATTGCAGGGACAGGATTTCTCTTGTTTCTGTCGGGTACTCCGAAAAGGCGAGGTGGGACAACCTTTCAACATCCGTGGCGAGCTCCTGGAGTGTTTCCGTAGGCTTCTGTTGATGGGATATTAACTGGAGCCTGCTATAATCTTTTAAACACTTCTCTCCAAAATGCAGCTCCAATGCGCCGGAGAGCTTCGAAATCTAGCCTTTTGTTTTCGGGAAGAGTCGGAAGGATATCCGCTGCGTCTGCTCTCAGAGAAGCGGCAAGATGACAGGCCTTAGCTTGGGAATCCCATCCATTCGCCTCCGCAACTATAGAAAATTGTGTCTTTCCACTTACCAGGTTATCATATGTCGATAGCTTCAGAGAGGGATGCACAGGCATGGCTAGAAATTTAAAAGTATCCGAATCGCTTCCTGCCGTCGCTACGAATTTCTTTAAGATATCAACTTCTTTCGCAACTCTAGAAACTTTGTCATCAATTTGTTGTTCGATTTGGTGTTGAACGGCAGAAACTCTTTCTTCAATTTCTCCAACTCTGTTTTCAACCGTGTCAATTCTGTTTTCTATACCTTCAAATTTGTTTTCTATTATGCACGTGATTTCCCTTTTTATTTCCTCTTGACCAACTTTCATTTCTTCCTTAACAGGCTTCATTTCATCTTTTACTGATTCTTGACCAGCTTTCATCTCTTCTTGACAAGCTTCCATCTTTTCTTTAACGGATTTCACCTCTTCTTGAACAGAATCTTTCATCTCATCTTTAAATACAGCAAAAGCTGTCATAAATTGCCTTGATAGTTCTTCCATTGCTCTAGTTAATGGCATTCAAAAATTCCAATCCCACTTCTGACACCAAAGATTGTCGCGTTAGTACGGGCTTGTTATATATTGAATGCATAAGTCGTATAAAGTTAACAAAAATTTATTCTTCTCCCAAGAAATAAATCAAAATGCTGAAATATTTCTTCAGAGATATTTGCACAATATCTCAAACGCTTAACAAAAACTCAGCTCAAAACAGATAAAATAATTCTATCTCACAGCGAAATCGCTACAATCAATAACAGCATTAAGTTAACAAACAGCAGTTCGCTTTTTACAGCTACAACTACAACAACTACTGAGATCAGGTGTTTCAATTCGGCTTTTATAAGCTTTTTAATTATCACTAGAACAATCTCGATTTTTCTAGATTTTTCTGGATGCAACAGTAATTACGAGATATTTATTTATTAAACATTAAATGCAAGCGCTCTATTATTTTTATTTTTTTTTTGACGTAGCTTTCTCTTCAAAAATCGTCTGCGTTGCACGGGAAATATAAAGCAATTTTAATTGCAATTCTAAATTAATAGCCAAATAAATGTGAAATTCGTAACAGTATCTTCAATATTCAAAAGTTGTTTAATTCCCCAAAGCATGAAACTTTATATTTTTGATGCAACTTGAATTTACTTTTTCATAGAAGTGCATGAATAACAATAAATTCAATTTTTTAAATAAAAGCAGTATAAAAATTATATAAGGAAACTCATCATGCATTTTTTAAGCTTATTTCAAAAGTTATTTCTCTTTGTTTCGTTTTAATTAAATAATAACTTTCGATCTTAAATTTTATTAAAAATCATCAAATTACATTAATCATTGTATATTATTGTTAGAGATCGTAACGTAATTCAGTGTATTATAATAACTTATTTTTAAAAAATGGGCAAAATTCAAGGTTTCAAATAATGCTTTTGGAGTAAGTGGTTTTGTTTCAGAATACTTAATGGTGTTTGGGCTTAGAGTTTTGTTAGATATTTGTTCTTGTGAAATGTTGTCAGGATAATTTAGATTTCTGAAACTCACCTGTTGCAGCTGAGACTGTTCTTTTATAGCCCAAAGGGGCAATTTTCCCGGAAGGGCTATTAATTTCGTTTTCGCCTTTTGCGTCGGTTTACTATAAATGTGGGTTCACTTTTTAAATTGTTGCAACCAAAATCAAACAATGAAGAAATCAAACAATGAATGAAGAAATCAAATAATGAAGAATCTACAGGAATGTATGTATGTTTCTTGCACTGTGAAAAAACAACGGCACCTAGAGACATCAAATTTTGAATAACGTAGTCTTCCATTCGAATATGGGCATCTGGAAGACCGAATATGGAATTTCTTTTATTATCTATTTCCTATTTTATCAAACCTTAAAGAATTTTTGATTAACAAACTCAACGATTTCAAAGTGAGCAATGGTAACTGTACGGGAAGAAAACATTTTTATCACCAGTACGCGATACTGTGTATAGGAAATTCTAAAGATATGCTCATTTTAAAATTATTTTGCGATATTACTGTTGAATTGAATTTTATGGTTTAAGTGCGAAAAATATAATATTTTATAAGTAAAGATAACACACAAAACTTACAAAAACCCTTTGGGCGTAACGTAAAATCTCAAAGCTTTCAGATTTTTTTTTTTTTATAATTTTTTTAGACTCAAAAGAGAGTTAGCTACCAATATTCCACGAGAAAACTGCAAGCATTCCACGCTTTAATAAATAGTTGTTGCCATTAAGATATTGAAAATTTTAAAAAACTAAACAACTGCCTTATTTATCATATTAATTTTAAAAAGTACTTTCAAACTTTCAAATTAATTGCTGAGTTTCATATTTTCTTCACTTCCTAATCACTGATGCTGATATAAGTATCATTCTTTATTTAAATGATAATGTATATATTTTTGGAATAATACTGTTATATATACATATTGTAATGATATTATACATTCCAATATCTGGCTCAGCATGAAATAAAAATTCAAGCAAATATTCTCAGTCAAGGAAGAACTATAATTCGATATTTTTATAACTTTATTGTAACAGTTTCCACTGACGTTATTCTTTCATTAAATCAGAAAATCTCACTACTGTACAGCCTTTAAGCTGTTATAAGTAAAAAAAATTACTTCATTTTTATTAATTATTAAAATTTTTATTATTTAAATAATTAACTTTATTGCAATCTATTTCCATAGAAATTTCATATGTATACGAAAATATATAAATCAACAGCATTTTTAAGCGTAATTAAGAAATTCGGTAATAACTCCGATAAAGTAAATGGCTTCGGTTTGAAAAGCAAAAAATTAAAACTGTAATATTTCGTTAATTAACTTTCTGCAATATTTGTGTATTAATTTGTGTAGCACTTTGTTAAATAATTTGTAGTATTTTGTTTTTTAATTAATAAATTGTTGCTAAGTGACAAGAAGATTTAAGCACCATAGCTCAAAATCAAAACAAGATTCCGATGGGCCCACAAGTATAGAATAATAATATTAGGCAATAATATATAGGCAACAATAATATTAGATAACAAATTTTAAGTTAATATTCAACAAAGAAAATGGAAAGGATTTTTTATGCGAGCCAAAAAAATGAAGATATGCATTTAACTAATCAAGCACATTTTTAAATATTTGTATTCTATATTATTCGTGGCAACCATTATAGAAAAATCCATATGAAGTATAAAAAAGCATTAAGAAGTTAAAAAATGTTTGAAATATTCTTTTCAGGATTTGACGATTTAAAGAATGCATCGCATAACAGAAGTGGAGTAGAAAAGTTTACTTCAGTGACATTAGA
Source organism: Stegodyphus mimosarum (assembly GCA_000611955.2). NCBI lineage: Eukaryota > Metazoa > Arthropoda > Arachnida > Araneae > Eresidae > Stegodyphus > Stegodyphus mimosarum. The sequence goes on along the minus strand of KK112242.1, from coordinate 108,509 downwards.
GCTGAAAACTTAGGCGATGAATTAGCACAATTTATTTTAACGGAGAGGAAATAAAATTTGCAAAACTCGAACTGTATATAACAGTTCATAAAAAAATAACAATTTTGCATCTTCTTTTCTTTATACTGATACATGTTTAAGAATTTACTTAACTATGAGTAATGTAATAGAAAATAGATGTCTCATTGTTTTAAAATAGTTGAAAATTATTTAAGAAATTTAACAGCATAAAAAAGGTTAAGTTCTTTAGAAATATTTGCATTAGGAAAAGTATTCTCGATTAACTAGATTGCGAAGATGTCATTTATCAGTCTTCTGAAAAGGAAATAAAAAAATATATAGTTTTTTTTTAAAGTCTGATCAAGAACTATAATTATAGATATTTTCATATAGACTGCCAGAAATTCTTTTATTATGCAATTTTTATCTTATTACTGTTTGTATTCTTTATTATTAATAAAAATTTTAAGTGCCATTAATTAACATTTCATTAGAATCAACATTTATGTACGGGACCCCAATTTAAATTTTGTCTAGGGTTCCAACACTATTAATAACTAAAACAGTTATGCCTAATCTAAAAAGTGACAACTGCGGAGGTAAATATATGGAATAACAGAAATATTTTTAGCATATCCCAAACCTGTTCCTGTAACAGCAGAAGAATTCTACTTCAGTTTAAATTTTTGCCTATCCTGAGAGAAGACAATTATTCATTAGATGAATGTTGTTTTAACTAGCCTACTGAAGTTAATTTCTTCTCTGTCTTCGAACTTACATTAGATCTTAGGTGCTTTACATTTTGTATTCACTAGCGATGAAATCTTACAGTACTATACATAAAAACTTAAAAAATAAATTGGAAAATCTCGAAAAATATTAACTTTTTAACAGACATCAATACATATCAAATTAAAATTACACAGTTAATAACAAATTATTAAAGTTTATATTCGTTGCCACGTAATTTTTATATTGCCACGTATCATATATATTTTATATTTTTATATTTATATATATTATTATTGGATTTGATTTAATCTGTATTTGTACCTCTGTGAATTACCGGCAAAGTTTGTCGGAAATCACCAGCCAATAAAACTACCATTCCTCCCATAATATCTGTACTGTCTGGCAAATCCTGAAGAGTTCGGTTTAACGCTTCTATAGATTTTTTGTGAGATATCGTACTTTCATCCCACACTAAAAGATTACATTGTCGTAGCATCCTACTTCGAGAGCTATATTTACTAAAATTGCAGATGGGCGAATCTTCTGCACAAGATTCAACAACAATTTTAAAACGGAATGTGCAGTACGGCCGGAGTTCAATTGTGTAGCAGCTAAACCAGAAGAAGCTACAGCAAGCGCTATTTTCTGGCCTTTTCTGACGGACATTAATAATAAATTTAGCAAAAACATTTTCCCGAGCGTCGAGAAAGAAAAGTGCACCATTCCCGGATTCTATGTTATGTAACACTTGATGAAACACGTGACTTTGTTCTGGAAGTAACTGAGGGACCAATTCTGTTACTTGCCACTGCAATGCAATTTCATCATTAAAGTAATTTTCGTTTGATCGTCGTAGATTAAGCATTCCAAAATCTTGAAGCTTCTTCCCCACCATTGTCAAAACCTTGTTTTTAATTGTAATCAGTGCTTCGTTATAGATCTGCTCATTAAAAGCCATATGTGCATGTATTCGCTGCAGTCGCCACAGAATATCTTCCACCATGTACTTCTTGTACTTATCCCATAACGTTTGAGGATTAGAAAGGCCTCAAGATGATATTAAGGGTTGCGTAAAATTTCCTGATTTTATCTGGTGATCGACATTGTACATCTTCTCCCATAGTTTCGTTCCAATGGTTATCATTCTCTAACAGACCCTGAGCTTCACATGCTTCTCTACAAGTTCGACATTCTAAACTATTAACAATTTTAAGGTCTTTAAAGCTAGTTGGATCTCGAACATGATGCAATAAAATGCGCAGACAAAGGCATTCAAAATTCATTACATGGACGTGTAGACACGACCAAGAACGTCCAATCATTTAACTCCTAACCAGTTTCCAACAGACGTACCTTGAACGCAACGTTGCCATTCTTTTTTTGAGTTGCTCTATGTATAATAACGGCTAACTTCGGAATACAATAATCTTTTCGCAAAAGTATCTCTCTAGCAAAACTGGAGAAAACCGGTCAGTGTGGTTTTAGGAGGAGATAAAATTCTTTCTTGAAAATTATTCTTATTAAAAAAACACGCTGTCCATTTTCTAAATGTACGGCAAGATGTGTAACAGTTGGATATCTTTCATGTAATGTAAAACCAAGGAGCCGCCAGGCTGTCTCATTACTATTGACATATCACCCTGCTTGATAGGTTTTTATTTCATTCAGAGGCTGCAACACACCTTCGCTGCGCAGATTGAAAATTGCCTGGTCGCTCCTTTTATTGATATATTTTAAAAAAATGTATTTAATCACACGAACAGAGTTGCAGGCTTTAACATTAATGTGAGCATTAAATAATTTATACAGAAACGGATGAATATGGCACAACCCAACTATTATCAACAGTCTTGACTACCCCACCTCGAGTATGAATCGTAACTCTTCAACCACCATCTTCGGGTGCTCTTCGTCTGTATAAAAGGTAACCCTTATCATTGGTGTGTGCATTGTTTCCTTTAGTAGCTCCTGGGGGAACTTTTTCGTACATTTGCCATTTTTCATGCAAGGTGATGCTAGACTGCGAGCTCCACAGTGACCGTCAATCATGTTTTTGATTACGATCTCGTGCAAATTCTTATCTAGTTCCGGATCTGGGATTTCGCCGCTTATAATGTTATCTATTTGGTTGTATCGCAGCTTTTGTTTTAACCAAATAAGAATGTGCACACGTGGCAGACCTCGTTTCTGCCATTCAATGGAACACATGTAGCACTGGACGTTTCCAAATACTTTTCGTTTTGTTATTACATTAATGACTTTTTGAACTTTTAAACGAAACACGCGGGCAACTATGTCATCACGATCAGTGGCTCTTTGTCCGAGCATAAGCTTCTATTATTTTTTTTTCCATAAAGGATAGCAGGTAAAAGTTACAAATAGGTCAGGCATACCGTAAGTGCATACTTAGGCGAAAGTATCTTGTGTATATTCATGCAGATATCGGGGACTGTTCACAAAAGTGGAGGGAAGAATAACCATCTTGCCTAAGTCGTTGAGGCTAATATTACCGTCTATGCTAATTGCATCTTGTACGTGAATGTAATTTTCAACTCGTAGTTGTGTCTGGTTTAAAGAAATGTAACGAAGGCGTTCACTCTCTACTTTGATATACATATCTACCAAGAATTGATAAAAGAGCTGCCTCAACCGCGGAAGGAGGTTGAAATCGTTCTCTCGAAACGTCATGTGATAGGCGTAAAAATCGAATGCAGGAAACTTTCTTGTAGGGAACTCGCTGTTTTGTAGGTGGATTAATCTGTGGAGTATGAAAATGGTATCCCAACTGCCCTTTACTTAAAATTAATGGGTACTGCAAAGCATCGTAAAATTTATGAATATCTGCTACGCGTCTCACTGTATTATCATGTGCTCGTAATACTATATCTCTTGGAGAGCACGGATCGCCAGTAACCAAGGTAGCAACTTCATTAATTTTTGGTGCATTATAGCGCCTCTCATGTTCGCCACGTGGAATTCGATCAGCATGAATGATAACTTTATAATCGTCTTGAGGCCAATTTTCTATTGTAATTTTCAAGGTATTTATTAAGACGTTGTGGTCATGTAACATTCTTTGAACTTTCAATACTATATCTCTCTCGACTCCATCAATATACTGACAACGACGGCTTACTTCATTTTCTTCTTAACCCATAAAATAAACGTGCACAAATTTATGCGATTCATTATCTGTTGGAAAAAGTGAACCAATTCGATGATTTATCTGGCCTTGTACGGTAAAAGTTGGTGAAACTTCGGGCATTCTTATCTCTTTGTCTACTCCAAAAGATGTCATTTGGAAGCAAGAGTTGTTCTTTCTTATTTTACTTAAAAAACGCTTTTATTTTACTTAAAAAAACTTCTGTTTCACATTACTTTACTTTCTGATTTTACTTAAAAAATGTCCATCTCTATCACATAAATATAGGGTTTTCAGCGAAACTTCTAGTTCACCAAGTAAAGAAGGCGAAACTTTACCATTGGAATAGCACATTCCTGCAGTTTCATCATTCCATTTTAAAGCATCGCAAAACTGGCATTTTTTACTCATCGAGCCGATAACAATTAGTGAATGATTATGGTAATCAATTCAAGGATCGTATTGAAGTCCAGAATCATTAAATACGGACCAATTGTTATGCATGAAATTTCGCCGGTGTTCGGTTTGCATCTCTGCATGAACGATTCTTCTCGCCTGCAATTATTCTGGAGTATCTCTCGCTCTAATAATTGCCTGTTGTTGAGCTTGTTCTTCCAAGCGAATCTGTGTTTGAAGAGGCGTTTCAATAGCTCCCAAAGCAGTTTGACGTTCAACTTGTTCTTTCAAGCGGATCTGCATTTGGAGAGGTATTTCAGCAGCTCTGATAGCAGCTTGGCGTTCAGCATTTTCTTATAAACTAATTTGTGTTTGAAGAGACGTTTCAGCAGCTTGTCGTTCAGCTTGCTCTTCCAAGCGCATCTGCGATTGAAGGGGCATTTCAGCCGCTCTCAAAGTAGAGTTCCAGTTGTTCTGTAAGGCGAAGCTGTGTTTGGTTGCTTGTTCTTGTCTCCTTAATTGTGCATGTACGGAAGATTCTTGGGATTGAGCAAGTTTTGCTGCCCGGGCCCGAGATGAATTCCTAAACATGTTAGATTTACGTTTGTGAAGCATTCCGAAAATGAAAAAAAAACTGTAAAATTTTAAACTGTCCTTAAGTAAGTTTCAACTCCTCGTGAATTTTAACAATACACTCCGCGTAAAATTTCAGTAAATACTGCCCTTCTTATATACCTATAGGCCGCGGATATTTTGTATTTACGCGGAGTGTATCGCCACGAAATCTAGTAAAACTGCTACTTATATTTCCTAATGACTAAAAAATGTTTGTGAAAGAAGAGCCAAAACACGGAAATCCTGAAGGATTTTAAATAATAAACTAAATTAAACAAATAAAAATTAATAAACGCTTAATTAATAAATATTACGCTTTCACGCTTTAATTACTTAACGGATCATCATGAAATTTTCAAGAAACATTTTTGATATATTAGAAAAGATTATAGGTTATAAAATTTTTGCGTCGTTTAAGCCACGCACCTGCGCGCAGACAAACTTTTACATCGTTTAACTTATCGTTATGAAACTTTCAATATTTAATATTTATTAACGACAATCATTTTGAGCTATAAAACCTATTATATAGGTTAAGTTTCAAAAGATAAGTTACATTTTATAGCCTATAACCTTTTCTAATATCTCAAAAATATTTCTTGAAAATTTTATGATGATTTGTTAAGTAGTTAAGGCGTGAAAGTGTAACAAACAAACAAACACTCAAGCAAACTCCCATTCGCTTTTATAATATTAGTTAGAGTAACTTCCCAAAAATTGTAATAAAAGGCAGTATTTATTTAATGACATTATTGTTCTCTCCTTTATTTTTACGAACTATAGTAAAAATGCAGGATCTTTCAACACCATTTAAACGTAGGGTAAAATAATCTCTCCCAGATCTATTTTATGAGTCCTTATTTATCTTTCATAGATAACTAGTGTATCCCGATTAGTCACCTGGAGGTCACATTTTGAGATTATATTTTTATAATGATATCATTAGACTTTTCAGAATAGCACCATCACATTTGTTTCAAACTATTTTCGCACATCAAATCTGCTAAGTTTTCTTTCAGATTCGGAGTGTCACAAATGAATTAACATAGCTAAAATAAATATGTATATTTTCTTATGTAACTAGAATATAGTAATCTCGACAAAAATCGGTAACAAAATTTTAAATTAATGTAAAGATTTATATACTTTTTTTAAAAGAAATCATTACTTTATTTCTAAAGCAAGTTCTTTTTTAAATAAAGTTTAGGTAATTGTGTAATCTGCATTGCAATCATTCTCAAGATGGGAACAAGCCTTTTACGCGAAGATCCAGCCTTCTTACCTTTAGAACATAAGTTTCTGTCGGAAAAAATTATTCGTAAAGCAGAAGAAGAGCTTGGAGAGACAAAGGAAAAGAGAAAGGAATGTCTGAAGGAATTTAAAAAACTAATCAGAAGTAAGAATTTTGTAAATTAATTTGCACTTGATTATGACGTAATCTTTTATTTGATATTTTGCTTCCAAATGTGCTATATTCCAAATTTTTAAAAGTTGAAAACCACAAATATGCTTTGAACTGTTTAAATTTCTATCTGTTATTAGAAATTAGTTTATTATATTACGTAAGATTTGCAAGAAATTAGAGCCAAGTAACGATATTTCAGGTTCAGAGTGTGGCTTAAATTGCATTTTACACTTAACTGCTTCCAAAATCTCTCAACAATTATTACTTGTACGAGCATAATTTTTCAAAAACTGTATTTATATTATATTTTGCTCAATTTTATTCTCTTTTGCAATTAAATCTCCATTTACAAATTAGTTATTATATTTCTGATTTTATGTACTACGAAATTTCCAAGTTGTAAGGTAATTTTTCCCTCCTTACTTCATGCCTTTATGATGTAATTGGAAGTACTTCTGGCCAGCAAAATTTCTAATCCGTCAGAAACACAGCAAATTTTCACGTTTCCTACTTCGATAAAATCCTAACATCCCTACGAAATCACATCAAATAATTATAAATTTACCAAAGGAATATTTTTTTAATTCTGTCACTTTTTCAAATTTTAAATCTAAATTGTTTATACATATCTAAATTTTTAAATAATGCATGGCTGGTTTTCTAAATATAAAGCACTGGTTCTCAAAGATATCTGTCTTGACCCTCTGGGGTCGATGAAGTTTCGAAGGGAGTCAACAATGATTGGCGGTTGTTAGCCACAGCAGTTGATCGGAATAATCAAGATACCATTGATTACAAATTAATGATAATAGTACTGACAATAAAGCTGATGATTTATTGTTTAGTGATATAAAGCTCTATGATGTAGTCAGGAACAAACCATATAAAAAAAGGGTTAAATGAACAAAATCTTTTTAATATATTTTAAAATTCAATAATACTTTGTTTAAACATATAATTCTTTGCAATAAATACAATATAAAAAAAGAAAAACGCGGGAACACAAGAATACAAAAGAAACAAATATAAGAAAAATGTAGAACTAGAAGGGAAAACAAAAAATACGTTGTAGATTTTTAAATGAAGTGATTTAAAATTAAATTAAGTAATTTTACACCAAATATTAAAAAACATTGCATCAATACATCAATCACAGTTATCATATTATTTTACATAAAACTTTCAGGCTGTAAGGTTTATCCTAAGTTTTTAACACTTATCTTTAGTTTAAGCCACTTTCCTCTCCCTTCAAGTTTCAACTTACAATTTCCTACCAGAATGTGTTTTCAGAATCGCGTTTAATGCAAATGAGTAAGAGTAGTATTTAAGTCGAAGTTCCACTGACTTCGTTAGAGAGAAAGAGTTTCTGACTAGCGCGCGTTCGCCTTTTGGCTACCTCTCTCTCTAAGCTATTACTACGCTCGGCCCTTGATAGCTTCGCCAACTTAATTGAGATTTGGGGGCCAACTGCTTAGAATCTTGATAGCTTCAGCTATATTTTTTGAGCCAAGCATTAGTTAAGTTTTAGTTCCTATTACTTTGAGTTCAAACCCAAATGAAGGCTTTGCTGTAAACTCTGAGAATGGAGACGACTGTGTTAATTCTTGTTTTGAAAATAAAGGGTAATTAATGCTTTTTGAGTCTTACGTCTCTGTTCACGAACTCAAGTGATTATTCGCTTATCTGTTCACATGGTTCCTCACATTTATCTGTTAGATAAAAGGTTGGAACCCCACAATGCAATTAGAATTTGTTTCCGAAAATCATTTACATTTGCAAAATGATAATAATACATGTTCCTATAACATTAGATAGATGTACAGCCATAACATACATGATCTGAACCTAACTAATGCAAAGATTCATCCCCCTACTTCAACAAGTTCAGCAAGTTTAAAAAGATTCAAGACGATTCAAAACAAGGTTTTGAATAAAGGTATTATTGCTATTATGAAGAGGTTTTATCAAGCGATTTGTGAGAGCTGCCATTCGTGCTGCTGAAAAGAAGATGCAATAAAAGCTATCACAGCCGCATCCTGGAAATCCATATCATCTCAACGCATACAGAATTGCTTTAGCAGAGCCTGGAGCCACGAAGACATAAATGCTGTTGACATGTTAGATGGTGACAATGATACCACTTCACCCAATAATCTAGAAGACATTACGAAACCTGGTGTTAATTTTGAGGAGTTTGTTAATACAGATGACGATGTTGCTGTGTGTGCTGCAGTGGAATGTGATGTACAAACAGTTGTATCTGAAGTGCTCGAGATGTCATGAGAAGAAAGTGAGGAGGACAATGTAATTCCGCTCCCCGCCCACGCCACGCCAGAAAGTATGGTTACAGGCGAAAACATAGCGGACAAAACGTCACGAAGAAAATAACGCAAGGCGAAACATCATCGTACAAAACATCGTAGGAGAAAAGAAAGGGAGAAAACATCGCAGTTCTAAAACATTGTGACACAAAACATCATCGTCGAAAATAAAGCGATTCAAAAGCTTCACAATTTAAAAACATCGTCGTCGAAAATATCGTTGTAAAAAAATAAAGCGCCTACAAATCCTCGCAGGGCGATAACATCGCAGACATGTGTTTTTCAGCCTTTAAGATTTTTGTAAATGCATATTCGCATAAAAAGTTGTGAGCGCAAAACAGAATCAGGAAAATTTTTACTTTCATATTTTTTAACTAACTAATAAATTTTTGCTGAAAAATTAAGAAGTAAATTAACTGTTCAAAAACTGAAAAGGAGTAGAAAATTAATGCTACTTATAGCAGTTAATGTAATTTTATAATACGACAATTAAAATTACTTAACAATTTTAAATAGAATTAGAATTAATTAAACAATTTTAATAGAGGTAACCACATTCCGTTACTCATGTTCCTGTTTTTTAATCTACATGAAAAGTGTAGTTTATATGAAAAATTACTATATAATTAATTAATGGCCTTTAAGTATAAAACTATAAAAGTTTATTTTAACTATAAAAGTTTAAAATTCTGTCAAATACTAGACCTAGAATTATCTTTCTACTTAATTTCAGTCTGTGAATACTTAAATTTCCTTCTGATATTTTCAGCAAAAATATGTAATTCAAAAATATAAAATGTGAAAGTGAAAACTTTCCTCATTTCTTCTTGCCCTCATAAATCATTATGCGAATAATGGGAAGGTTTAAGGCTTGAAAACGCATGTGTACAACATTACCGTCATGCGATAATTTGTAGATGCTTTATTTTTACCACAATTATTTTCGACGACGATGTTTTCAATATGTGAAGTTTTTGAACTGCTTTATTTTTTATGACGATATTTTGTACCACAATGTTTTAGAACTGCTTTATTTTGTCTTTGCTTTCTTTTCTTCTACAGTGTTTTGTACGATGACGTTTTCGCCTTGCGATTTTTTTTCCACGACGTTTTCGTCCGCGATGTATTTGCCCGATGTTTTCGGCGGATACCGAGAGTGTTATACACCTTGGACACTTTAGAACGTTTTGCTATGATATCCGAATTGACGGCTAGTTTTACAGAAGCCCTGTTGGGCGTGAAATTACTAGGCATTCACGTTCCCACTTTCAACAGTATAATATAAAGGAATTTTTCTGCAGAGAAACGATCTGCGACATTTTCTCAAATTACGGTATAATAATTAACGTGATTCTGTAGTGTTTTCTGTGATGACATATATAATATATTATAGTACTTATCTAACTACATAATGTAAATGCTTAATGTGCAGAAAAACTATTTTTCAAAAATAGAGTCCGCAATTAACACGAACTGTTTCAATACGAAATCTTGATTTTTCTGTCCTTTGGGATTCGTGTTAACTACTACATATGATAAAAAGTGATTGAATTAAATAAGATTAATGTGTATGGAAATTTTATTGGCTTGCTGTGAATTATTTTTCCAAGCTTATAGATACGTGACGCACATTCATCTAAATCAATAACTTTGTAAGGTTTATCCTAAGTTTATAAGAGTTACTTTAAGTTTATCACACTTTCCTGTCTCTCCTAATTTCAGCTTACAATTTGCTACCAGAATGTATTTCAGAAATGAGTTTTATGCAAATGAGTAACAGTAGTATTTAAGTCGAAGTTTCACTGACTTCGTTAGAGAGCCAGAGTTTCTGACTAGCGTGCGTTTGCCTTTTGGCCTACTTCTCTAAGCTATTACTACCTTCAGCCGTACTTCAGGCTCTTGATAGCTTCGTCTACTTAATTGACATTTAGGGACCAACTACTTAAAATCTTGATAGCTTCGGCTATATCTTTTTAATTAAGCATTAGTTAACTATTAGTCTTATGTCTCTGTTCACACATTCAAGCGATTATTCGCTTATCGGTGTAAGAGGTTCCCAACATTTAACGGTTAAATAAAAGGGGGGAACCCCATAACTTAAAAAAATATGCTGTACTGTTTTACCTTTTTTGCGTTATTTAAATCAATGGAAAAAATTTATATACAGGAATAACTTGAGAACACATTTAAATTTGCATGGACTCGAAAAAAGAGCAAGTGATTCACGTAACTGGAGTTCTGAATAAATTGAATACAGATAAGAGGAATTCTGCTGCAGTAAGGAAATTAGTAACTTTGCTATGGAATTTAGCTTACGAGACAAAAAGGTTTGCTGTGGGCGTTATTATCATACCTGCTTTCTTTCATTGATAAAACAAGTTTTAACACTATCTTTTCTCGAACTAAATTTTCCAGTTTTTTCAGCATTAAAGAACTAAATTTTTGAACTGAGTTGTTTTACGTACTGCAAGAATAAAGTTCATAAAATTTTACCTTTTTACTACACAAAATAATTTTTAAACATTTTCTTTGAAGTAAAACTTGAATTACCTTTTAATTCAAAACCTGCTGTTTTTGCAGAGGAAAAGAACTTGAATGCCAACACTTCTGATGAATTCCTTTTAATGTTTCTGAGGGCTAAAAAGTTTCGACTTGATGCAGCGTTTAAAGTTTTGAAGAGATATTACTTAAACAGAAAAACATACTCAAATCTGTACCAGAAATTTTCTCCCGAGCACTGCCGTAAAGTTTTACAAGCGAATATTTTAAACTTTCTGCCCTTGAGGACACCTGGCGGCGCATCAGTGTGGGTGCCAAGGTTAGGTAAGTAGTACAAACGTATGCTTTATTGCAGCTCTTGCAATGTCTTTATGCCTTTCTTATCTGTCTCAATGTTTTGTACCTAGACGTACAAGAAATTCAGATTATGCAGATAAACTTTTATGCATTCAGCAGACATTTGTCGTATAAATAATTAATTGGAAAACAAGAGAAAACACCTACTGTATGGTAAATTCAAATATTAAGAAATACAAAACATCCCACTACAGTCCATTTGCCATGAAAAAATTTCACTGTGCTTAGTAGTACGTAGTATAGTGATAATACATTCGGCTGTTTCATCAACACTAACAGAGTTCCTAGGCAATATCCAACACAGGTCTGAAGTATTGGGAATTTCTGTGTCTTTTCACCTCTCAATGTAATACATCAGCGCCTCCCATTCTATGCGCTGAAAAGTTTTTGAATTAACTTATGCATTTTGTTCCATCAAACAAAGCTCTACAAAACGTCATTTTGCATATTTACCATGAATACATTAATGGATTTTATTTTGAGACGAACTGTCAAAACTTGCAGTAATGATTTTATTCAAAGATTTGCTGTACATTTACTGTGAAGCCATTAATTTGTATTATTATGAGATTCTCTGAATAAATTCTCAGCACCTGCAACCGTACTTAAATAAACCTGGTCCCGAAATTTAGTCTCTGTTTCCACTTTATGATAGGAAAGAAAAAGTCTATGTTTTATCAGAACGAGAATACCTATCACTACCTATCATTAGCTAAGAGGACGGATTCAAATCATAAGTCTGTAAATACGAGCCAGTTTCTGTTAAAAAGTCCCCCATGCAAATATCGTTAGCTTTGCTATAATCCAGATAAATCAAACCAAAACGCAACTTTCGCCGTCACCTGCGTCACGAGGAACAAAAACGAGGCATGCAAAGAATCAAGGTCATATCCCGCCGCTGCCAAAACAGTTTCTTCTTAGTAGCAGTATGGGTTCATCGTAACACGACAGCAAGATGTATTAACTGGAAGCTTACTCTAAAACTTAAGGAAGGGGAGTAATGAGCAAAACATTTTGATTGTGATGAATTTCATGGTCAAATTATGAAGATGGAATATTGCCACATCCAGCCATTTTCAAATAGCCCCAGACGTTTCTACACGGCCTCACAGACTTGACTGAAGCTCATAGTGAGACAGGCTTTAAAGGCAATCACAGAAGGTATTGTGTTGCTAGTCAATGAAATCATCAGAACCGTAATTTTTTTTAAAAAAATAAGAAAAGGACAATTTGCAGCGATGAACTGGCACAAACAGCAGCTCTGTGTTGACTCTGTGATCAAGGAGTAGGTAGAGAAATGATTGAATATTCAGATCCGTGTCTGCAGAGTTTGTACGATTATATTGAAAAATAATGCCATATATTTTTCTCATAATGTATTGCAGTACATTTCCCAGTATACCTTTTTTAATCTACAGCAATCATAATATATTTTTGAAGTATTAAATAAGTAATTTTTTTTCATGGCCTACCTGTATTACTCTTGACGAAAGCCTTGTTTTTATAGTGTTAAAATAAATTAATTCTTTGCATAAATCCTTTGATAGGAATCTGTTTAAATCAGATTCATACTGCTGGTCAGTTTCAGTTTAAGTTTAGCATACCAGATGCAAACCTTTACATTCACTATATGAGCGTTAGCATAATAAATACTAATTCAATATAATACAATAATATTAATTCACTATGCAAATCCTAGTTTTTCGAGATCACGAATATTCAGTGAAGTGTATTTTCAATAGCAAAAGGTCGGAAATTACTCCAGCAGAAAACTCCCCCTCCTCGAATGTTTCAGAAAACTTCCCCTGGTAGTTTCTTATTTTAAATGTATGTTTGTTATCCGAAAAGAGGCAATTTGTCTCGAAACGGGATTTTGTGCTGTATCACGATAAATATCGGTTCACCTTAGATGGTTGACTCTCGTTTCAAGTTATCTCCCTTCATTATTTTTAAGGAAATTAAACAATGAAGCATCATCATGTATGTATGTATGTTCCGGGGGAGAAGCAAGTGGATGATGGTTCCGGTTCCAGTCCGGCCGTTTAAGTACCAGACACGTGGGATCTGAACTTTGAATCCAGCGCAACTTAAATGGAGATATATGCCGAAGGGGGCCAGATGGATTTTGTCCTTATAAGACAGTGATCTTCACCGTGCTGGAATAGCTGACAGCATTGCCTGGGAATTTGAATGTTTCCACCTAAGATGTTAAGTTTTCTTTTATGATGTTAAGTTTTTCCTCAATTTTGAAGTTCTAGTTGAATAAACCTTTAAGTTTTGGACAAGGTTTTGTGTTCTTCAGAAATTTTAGGTTCGAAGTCAGATATATCGCATAAAATTTAACGCGAAAAATCAACAGTATGTTCCTGGCATTTTGAAGAATGACGGCATCTAGAGCTATCAAATTTTGAATAATGTAATCCTCCACACGAACATGAGCACCTGGAAGCGCGAATTTTGGATTTCGAATTTGTTTTCATTATTTATTTCATGCTTTATAAAACTTTAATGAATTTCTGATTAAGAGACTAAACGATTTGAAAGCAGTAACAAAGAAATGTTCAATATTTTTATGAAATTGGATATTGGAAATTATTTATATATGGAATTCTAAAAACATGCTGATTTTAAATATTTTGAGATTTTGCTGCTAAATCGAATTTTACACAGCGTAAGAACATGATATTTAATACACAGTCCAGTCACATTAATGTGACCACCACGTACTTTCCATGTCAGAGCTAAATAACCAATCACAGAAGGCAGGTGGCAGCACAGTGCAGTTGAGCGTATATAAAGGGTGTGTGAGGGCTTCGGAAAACATTTCAATCGTTGGCGTAATGCAGAAACGAAGCGATTTATCCGACTTCCAAAAGGGCATGATCATTGGCTTTCGGGCCAAGGGTGGAAGCATTTCCGAAACGGCTGAGTTTGTGAACTGTTCGCGTGCCGCCGTGGTAAAAGTGTACCGTGCATGGCAAAATGGGACTGTCCAAAATCAGCGACGTGGCAAATGTGGTGCACCACGGGCCATAGATGACAGAGGCGAACGACGGTTGCGGAGATGCGTTCGGGCAGATAGACGGGCTACCGTTGAGCAACTGACCACCAAAATGAACCAAGGGGCTACCAAAAGTGTCTCCCAAAGTACTATTCAGCGAACATTGCTGCGTCTGGGCCTCCGAAGCAGACGCCTGGTTCGTGCACCTATGCTGACTGCTGTTCATCGACGGCGAAGGCTAGAATTTGCACGCCAGTACAGCAGCTGGACGTCCACTGAGTGGCGACAGGTTGCGTTTTCGGATGAATCGCGTTTTATGCTCCATCGGACAGATGGACGTTGGCGTATAAGGCGTGAAACCTCTGAAAGGAACCACCCTGCAACCATTGCCGGAACGGTCCAAGCTGGAGGCGGGAGCATTATGGTCTGGGGAATGTTTTCCTGGCATTCTCTAGGTTCACTGATCATTGTGGAAGGCACAATGGATCAATACAAGTACGCATCTGTCCTTGCGGACCATGTTCACCCCTACATGCGCATTGTTTTTCCTCAGGATGATGGCATCTTCCAGCAGGACAATGCGAGGTGCCATACAGCTGCCAGTGTACGTGCGTGGTTCGAAGAGCACCAGGATGAGTTTACCGTCCTCCCCTGGCCAGCAAACTCACCTGACTTAAACCCAATCGAGCATCTGTAGGACCATCTCGATCGAGTTGTTCGCGCCATGGATCCTCAACCGCGTAATCTAGCGCAGCTGGCCACGGCATTAGAGTCGGCATGGCTCAACATCCCAGAGAACACCTTCAGGGACCTATGTGACTCTCTTCCTGCACGTCTCGCAGCAGTGCGCTCTGCGAAAGGTGGTTATTCTGGCTTTTGACAGATGGTCACATTAATGTGACTGGACTGTGTATCTAAAGTTAACACTCAAAATGTTAATAATAAAAAGGCAAAAAAAAAAGTTTTGTAAACTATTCTACTGATTAAACTGAACATTGATAATAATAGAATGAGTTAATGAACTACAAAAAAAAATAGAAAAATACATGACAACATTTAACTTTGCATCGGGGATTCTACACATATGCTGCTTTTAAAAACATTATAATTTTGTTCTTGAATACTATGTGGCGTCAGTGCGAAGAAAACTGTGCCTTTTAATAAATCTAAAATGAAAAAAAAAATTTGAAAAGGAGGTTTAGCAGATGTGAGTGCAAAATCATTTTGGTAAACTGCGATTTCAGTAAGAGCGTAAAAAACTTTAACAAACAATTTTGGGCGATCGTTAAAATCGTTAATCGTTAGCATTTCAAACTTTTTCAAATATTTTCTTAGTGATAAATTTGATCAAATTTTTTTCTCGTTTTCTTTTTCCTCTAGATGCAGCTACACAGCTTTTGTGGTATGCTTTTTAAGAATCATGCTTTAACGTAAAATCCTATGGAAGGTTCTAACTGCTGTAAGTGTTGCGAGACTCTATCTAAATTTCATTCAATAAAAAATGTTCTCCAATAAAAAAGTAATCAAGAAGCTATCAATCTAAGTAATCAAAACTAAGGCAATGCACCTTAGTGTGAAAACATGTTCCCCTCACCCTCCTTTTCAATATTTTGCACATAAATTTAAAATTAAAACATGCAGTATTGTCTAACCGTGAAAAATAACTTTAAGGAAAATTACGTTAAACAACCGTCGAGCCGCTTGGCTGAAGCTTGCTTAGCACACTGAGACCTGGATACTCAAAGAAATGTGCAAAAAGAAGCAATGCCTAAAAACATATTATAAGATATTCTTCTTAACATAATCTGATAGAAATGTAGTGACTTCAATAAATATAAGCATTTATTATATCTCAGAAACGAGGTATCAAGTAAGAAGACATTTTTTTAAAATTGAAACTTAAAATGTTAATGTTAATATGTATGAAAGAGATGTATCAAGGAAAATGGGCTGGGTGCTTGGGCGTTTTCGTAGTTTTCTCCATGTGTAACGTATATACGAGCCAATTTCCTTAGAAAGTCCTCCTCGAAAGTATTCCTCCCCTAGGCAGATAGCTCTAGTGTGCTTTGCTATAATAAACTAAACCAGAAACCAAACCTAGAGGTAAAGCGCCAAATGTAAAGCTACAAAATTCTTATGTAGTCAACTAAAATCAATGTATAAAATGATTTTACCATTGACAATAACAGTTATATAATAAGTAAAAAATTGCGAAAAAGGAATAATAATAATATTGATCTTCTTACACATATCCACTGAAAATCACTTTAAAAATAATTATTATTTCAGATATTCAAACTAATATATTTTCAAATACAAAAACTATTTCAAATGTCTGAGCAAATATTTATGAAAAATTGGGATTATTTATGTTAGTTGTATAAACGTCTTTTGAGAGTGAACTTTGATGCATCAAGATTAAAATAGAATGTAATTTCTTATGCCTAATGAGACTTGTTTTTTTGTTAGGGGCTTGGGATACGAAATCTTTTTCTGTTGAAGAAATCACTCGAACTGGTTTTATTTGCGTAGAAAAGGAGATGAAAAATCCAGTAACTCAAGTGTGTGGCATGGTAGTTCTCATAGATCTCAAAGGATTTTGTTGGTCTCATATGTCTCAAATTACCCTGAGCAGTCTTAAGTGCTTTATCAACACCGTTCAGGTAAGATAAATTTCTCTTAATCTGAAATTCCTGATATATTTTCTTTAATTTAAAAACGTACATTTAATTTACACTTTAATTTAAAAACTTCCGACAAATACACGAATTTTTACAATATTTTAGGTAATTTTAATCAAAGTTATATTGACTGATAGTAAAAAGGTTACACTTGATTTGGTACTGCTACTTTCGTTCTACTAACCTAAAAGATGTGAAGTCAGTTATCGCTATGTCCGAGATAAACGACAAAATCTTACTTAAGTTATAAACACCTTTTTAATTTAAACATAACTTTAAGTATAGAAGCACAACGTTCTGCTACAATAACTACAGCATGTGAAAATGCAAATTAAAATAAGAACAATCAATAAATTTAAAATTTGAGTGGTGGCTAGAGAATTAATTACTAAGTTAAAAGCTGATTCAATAATCTACCGGCGCGTCAGATTAAAGTATCGGCGGCAAGAGAAACGCAAAACTGAATAATTACAACTGCTAGAGCTGGCAGAATGTAACCACGTAGCTCTTAAAACTCTCTCTCTCCAGATGCAAATACCTCAGGTTAAGCACTCAAAAGATTATTTTGTATTCTAGTGAAGAATATGTAAAGGAGAAGTTATATTGAAGACCTAATAACTGGTTAATTAACATGAGATAAAAGTTGTTCAAGTAGAACAGTTGCAGATGCTTTCTGCATAAAATTGGCAAGGAGCCCTATCATCTGGCTACATTGCGAAGATGGCATATGAATGTAATGCAATAGTTATACACAGAATATACATAAAATAAAATACAGAGAATTTGTATAGTAAATACATTAATGTGCTTTTTTGGGTAATATTGGAGAGAGTTGCAAAAGGATATTATCATAGTTAGTTACTGATAGTAATGTACATTGTAATGAATTACATGCACGGCGGTGGTCAACAAAATAATAAATTAAATAATTTATAAATAATTCATAAAGCCAAAATTAACACAAGGAGACCTTCAATTTTGAAAACTCTTAAGCTTGTTCCTGCATATGCCTCCCCCCCCCCAAATTTTACACTCGAGTAATGACATAGATAGAAAATTCATGGCATAAATAGAAAAACAACAAAATGTTTAAAAAAACTATCATCCTTTGAATAAAACTAAATAAGGCTTGAAATTTATACTTTGTTACAAAATTTCAGTATTAAGAGTCGATTTCATATTGGACAAAGACGAAAATGCGCCAGAATTAAAGTTAGAAAATTTGCAATGGAAGCATTACAGAAAGCTGTAAAGTATTTTATTAACTAAACTTTTTAAATGAAACAACTCAAGATATTCTCAAGTACAAATTAAATAATTTTTAGTGGTTTACTTTCTTGTATTGATTAGCAAGTAACTTTTATAATATCGAAGATAAATGAATTATTTTATGCGTCATCGAATGGAAACAACATGTTCTCTTATTCCTGATCTTTATTGACAACGAACTGGATTTTACACTTATTAAAATTCATATCACATTTTTTAGGAATTAAGAAATAAATAAGTAGCTCTGATTTAATAGTGATAAAATATTATATAAGCAAGGAAAAAGTAATAGGATAAATAATATTATGCGGAAATAAATATTTTAGAATTTATGAAAAACACAGATGTTTCAAGAGATGTATGAAAAACACAGATGTTTCAAGAGATGTATGAAAAACACAGATGTTTCAAGAGATGTATGAAAAACACAGATGTTTCAAGCTTCCACAAAAAATGTAGCCCGGCATTCTCTGCTATTACACGCGTCCTGAGACAAGAATAAATTTTCTACGATGATTTCCCTAAAAGAAATAACGGCACGAAAATTGAACATTCTGCAGTTTCCTTATATCTTTTTCAACGTGAGCTGGAGAGCTGCACATTTCACACTATTCGCATAATACTGTAACGTGCATCTACCCTAAAATTTGCATAATTTTTGGGCCACTCCTTCTTGGTGTTGCATTTTCAGTGTCGGGTAGCGTATATATATATTGTTGCGTTATACGGGTTCGTGGATTTGAGAGTATCCGATGAAAACACGATGCAGAACAATAAAAAGCACAATTTATTTACAAGAATCACTATTTACAGCACAGGTCCAAAATTACCTTTAAAAGCGTCGAAAATCTACAATAAATATGCTGAAACAATCAGCAACACAGCTTCAGGCTGTAACTGTAAAGTTAGCTTCACGGCAACACTAAACTTATAATAAACACCGTGGAACAATCACCTATACACTGTCAAGCTATACTGTAAAGGTAGCTTCACGGCAAAGCACTATCTCCATCGCTTTCCGTTCACAAAACTCTCGCGTTGCTTAGCACTCACAGTAAGCAGCTATTCTCGCAATCCTCACAATTAATCACACTGCTGGCTCTCAGAAACGCAAGAGTTTATATAGCTTTTCCTTAGGTTCCACAGGTTTCGAGAAATATCTCGACAGGAAGTTATTCTAGAAGCTTCCCGATTGGACCATGGGATATAGCCTATTTGGTCGCCAAATGGGCGATAAAGTCGTCAGTCTGGCAACCCTAACATACACTATTTTATGGCAATCCTAGTGCTATGCCGGAAAGCTTACATACAGGCGCAACCGCCGAATTTTTCGCCACAATATATTTGTATTTAAACTTTTTATAAAGTGTTTGTATTAAGCTTAATTAATTTTTTACTCATTTCTTTTATTTTTCCATGTAAAATATAGTATGCTTGTGCAGTTTCTGCAAAGTTGAATGAATATATGATTTTAATAATCTTATAATCTTGCAATTAGGATGGTTTGCCAGTGCGTCATAAGGCAATGCATATTATCAACAATGCCAACATATTCAGTATTGTATTCGACACCGTGAAACCCCTCTTAAGTGAAAAAATAAAGAAACGGGTAAGCATCTTTGTCTTCTTTTTTAAAATAAATGTTTGTACAAGTTGAATTTTCTGCTCTTTCTTTTCTGGTTCAAATACTGTTACCTACGACAAATCTTTATACATGAGTACACTGGTAAAAGGAATCCTGATTATCCTATCTGGGGCAAAAGTGTAGAGGGAAAAATATATGTGTAAAATTTTAAAGTAGACAAAATGTCAAGTTAAGCTGTTTGTACAGGAATAGGAAACAAGTCAACAATAGTATAATCTTCAAAATTAAAATTAAAATTGAAATAAACCTTAAAAGTAGTAGTAAAAAACACAAGAAACAAAGTAATGTAAAAACAAAATATTAAGCTCTTTGTTTACTATTTCACACAGAACTTGTCAAGGGGAAGTATTTAAAACACTACACGTAGTAGATTAATGAATTCCGAATAACATGTTTCATTGCTCTTGGCAATTTGACAACAACTAATAAATAAGGTACACATTGCTACAAAGTCGGAGAAAAATGGTAGGAATGTATAAAAATTTAGAAAATTTTGTCAACGTAATTTACTCATACCAATAAGTAATTTAATCCTTTACGTAAAGCTCATTTATAAGTACTAAAAAGGCTGTTTGGAAGAATTGTAGTCTTATCTTTTTTCAATAAAAATTGCAATGGATTAAAAGGGAAAAAATATTTTAAAACTAATTTGGTGTTTTAAACGAAAGAAGCTTAAGAATACATCAGAAAATAAAATTAAACATGCAACGAAAAAATACTGATATTTGTAGTACCGAGCGATGTTATTCAAAATGGCGAAATTAAACAGTAATGCACGTCCAAAGGCGGGTTGCTAAAATCTATATTTCGAATTCGTCCTGGCCGGGTCGTGTAACTTGAAACAAGCGTTGAAAAAAGAAGATAGTCGCAAATACAAGTTAAAGGCAACAGAAAGGGATGTTTCCAGAGTTGTGCGATTTGGGGGCTCTTCGCTAAACTAATCTTCGTAAAATCTCATAGAAGTATTGAAAAGAGGTACTCGTCAATTACTGGGGGTTGTTTTCTAGGTATGTGAAAGCTATAACGACGTCAGAACTTACAAGGCCGCTTTAAGAAACAAAATGGCTACTGTCCCAAAGCAATGGAAAAAGTTAAAGATAGTAAAAAAAAAAAAATGACAGTCTTCACATAACCGAGCTTTAATACATCTTGGAAAAGAAATTGGTCCTTTCATTAGTAAAAAGAAAGCTGCCAGATTAGCTATTACTAAACTGAAAACTGAGAAAGGATATTCCTATTTTACAAGACAGTAACTACATTAGAGGTTATAATATACAAAATTAATTAGATATGAGCATTAAATTCTCTGTTATAGCCTTCCTACTCTACCCGGCTTTTGGGTTGAGAGTAAAATAATCAAATCGCCATAAACAGGTAATTTAAAGATTGTAGTTAATGCCTGCTTTTTTAAGGTTTGGCAAATTTTAAATTTGGGAATTCTGTTTTCTAGTAGCGTATCAATTAAGCTTCGTTATTCTTCTTGAAAGTTATCAACCTCATTGCAAATATTATTGATCCTAATATGTTGAGTGTGAATAGTATTAAGTATTACTTGTTTGGAGTGTCTGGGATGCCAATTAATGAATTTAATGATATTAAAATTAAATTCTCTTCTTTTATCACAGATTTTTAATTTCTTGTATTTTAGTATTTGGAAATCTAAGTAATTTATA
The DNA here is from genome assembly GCA_000611955.2 of Stegodyphus mimosarum. NCBI lineage: Eukaryota > Metazoa > Arthropoda > Arachnida > Araneae > Eresidae > Stegodyphus > Stegodyphus mimosarum. The sequence continues at coordinate 86,773 of KK112242.1, read as the reverse complement.
CCCTCTTGTTGAAGGCTTGTTTTGTTAAGTTTGACAGATATTCGCTTCTTCGATTTTCTCAGAATTATTAATTGATAAGATATAATCAACATATCTGTAAATATTTGAAAAATGGATCCGTTGGTCATTATTAAGCTTTTTTGGAATTGAAATTCTTTAGTAAAGAAGTGCATTGTGCTGAAGCCCATTTAGAGCCCATTGGGATCCCTTTACTTGTTTGTAAATCGTATAATTAAATTTTATGTAAATGTGAAACAACACACTTTTAACGTAAATATACCAATTTTCTTGTGTAACTTCAGTAAGAATCACTGGAAAACTTTTTCTAGTATTAAGAGACTATAAGAAATTTCTCTCTATGGTAATGTGGTATATAGATTTTCGAAGTCGTATCAATTAATATTTTTAATTTCAAAGTCTTGTATGGCTGTCAGTGTCGAAATGTGGTTATTTATAATCCATTGGAGTTGTGCTCTTGACTAGCAGTATCATTTATAAGGTAGAGAATTCATCCAAGTTCTTGAGCAGAATTGTTGTCTATTTCTTTTAAGTAATTCCTAGTACCATTGGCGGTGAATTTGAATTTTACTGGGATCTTGTGAAATTTAGGTAGCGCATACAGGTTAGAAAATGTGTTGTTTGTCGTAGCAGTAATTTAAACCTTTGGTGCAAAACTTTAATTTAGTTTACATATATGAAGATTCGTTATTTACATATAAGCATACGCATTGAACGCTTTACTAGTATACGTTTTTAACTAGGTGGCTCTAAATATCTCTAAGGTACTTCAAAAAAGAGAAAGAAGGCTTTGCTTGCTTGCAAAATTCACATTTTTTGCAGTACGAAAATGTGAAGCACTTATTCTACCCCTCATGTGGGAAGCACTTTTTTCAAACACTTAAAGGCTTATTTTCAATGCAAAATGCACAAGCTAAGCACAGAAAGAGACTGGACATGCTGGCATATCCGCTTGTCCCTTTAGAGTGTAGTCCATCACATCCTTATTCCCAGTTGGCGAGTATTTATTGGTTTCTCGTTAAGCTGCCCTATTCACTAGCTTTACCCTCTTAGCTATCGTTGCCCCATCACTGCAAGACTGGGAAGTTTTTACCTGATTTTCTTTAATAAATTTTTGTTTTGCTGTTGCCAAAAATGCAGTACATTGAACTTTCTCTGTATATCTTTAAATAGTCTGTTGTAAATTAAACACTAAAAACAACTATTTAATTAAAAATCTAATTTAGAAACATCATCTGCTTTTATATCTGCTTCCTCAATCTGAAAATAAATTTATCAAGGTTAAACACATTCGGCAATAATATAACCAGTAATTTTATTCACCGGTAATATAATCAGTAGAAAATTAGACCTCACAGATAAGAGTTTAATAGATAGCAACGCTATTGTTCATTTGATAACATACTGAGTCATAACAGTATTTAATCATTTCAAGTGTTCAGAATATGAAGACTTGATTTTTTATTTCGAAACCTTATAGTTCCAAAGTTTTTAATTCAGATTTAAAATTAGGAGTTTTTTTTAGCTCTTTGTTATGAATTCTTTGGTACAAGCTTGTTAATCCCAAAAACCGATATAATAAATATTTTAGCTATTTTTTATTTTAACATTAAGTAATGCTACTTTTTAAACATTTTAATTTTTTTTTTCATTGAGGGTAAGCTTTAATCACAATTCATCCATGGGTCTAAATAAAAGTACAGGTTGAACATCTATATTACAGTATCACTGGGAGCTATAGGATTCTTGATAATTAAACCTGCTTGATTACAGATGGTTACTTTATACGTAACTTATCTAATAACCATTTTAGCTTGTCTTTTAAATGTCCTGTAAATCATTATATGTTTGTTGATAAAGAAAAAAGAAAAGTTAACTGAAAATCAAGTATAGCTTTCATGAAACACGATTGAAATGAAGATTACAACTCTCTTACTTACACCTGAAACTTAATCGCTGAAAATTTCAAAGTGAGAATTCGGCAGTCACGTACGTCTTTCTGTAATGAATAAAGTGCCCTAAGATTTATCCTACCACAGGAGTTCCACTTTTTCTCTTAGACCTGATACTGGATGTGATTTGATTGAATTCAAGATGATAAGAGATAAAGACAACAGACCAGCATGTTGCAACTTAGGTTTGCATAGCTTGCCGTTAGGACATCTGTTTTCTTCATTTCGACGATGACTGAACTTAGGAATTGTTGGTGATGATGACGATGGTGGCAGTACATCTGGAAGAACATATGTCGAAATTTGATGTACCTACTGATGCATGCATTGCAATTACTTTTTAATAGATTTATAAGGCATTTCTCCCTTCTTAGTATATCTTTGTGGTGTAATGGCCAGCACGCTCGGCGCGTATTCGAGAGGTCCAAGGCTCGAGTCCCGGAGAGGGCATTGTTCCTTTTTCATCTCTCCTGCTTCCAAAAAAACACTAATGACTCTACAGTGACGCCCGAACTAAAAAAAGTGGTAGATGATGGTTCTCCACCACCATGATTTGGCCATTGGTTACCTTAATGCCTAGTCGCCCTTTAAAAAGGAGAGTATATAAGGTATGTCTCCCGACTTCTTAGTATACTTCGTTGTGTAATGGCCAGCACATTCGGCGCCTGTTCGAGAGGTACTAGGCTCGAGTCCTCACCCTCATTTTTCACATCTCCTGCTCGAAAAATCCTAATGCCTGTACAGATTTTGCAAATTGAGCAATTGCTTTATGTATTTCAACCTTTTTCTTTCTTTTATTTTTTTTATTAATTTATTGCTGCAACATATAAACGCTGTTTATTCTGTGTCACTTACAAAACTACGTTATTTTAGATCTCTTACCATTAGGCTGAACAATTAAATAATTTTATTGATAAAGGCTCTTTTGAATCGGTAAATGATAAACAGAAATGTATTTTCATACACTCCTTTTCTCTACAAGACGCTTCATTCATTCTTTGAGCAAAATCTTTTGCAAAGGTAATGCGCAAATGATAAGCAAAATCAAATTGGTTATATTTTATCTCTTCCCTATGGAAGCTTAAATTCTAAGAAGTCACATCTAGTGCAGAGTCAAACATTTACTGTGGCCATATTCGTATCATCAGTTTTTCGGATGTATGTTTCTATATACTGTCAAGCGATGACAACGCAAAAAGCCTTGCCTGTCATACTAAACATACTCTCACACTAAATAGAAATTCACATACTGATTGCCAAAATTAGCTTCATTCAGTAAAAGCCTGATAAAGTAAGTACAATACTCTAATGTATAAGAATATGTCTTACAATATGTCTCTTCTGGGGTGAATTAGTGACGTACAACTAAACTGAAGTTAAATACCAAAAATGTTCTTTATTACCAGAATCTCTGCTTTCCGATAAGCATAGTAGTTGTCTAAAATAAAAATTAATCTCACAGGGGGAGCTAGCCCAATAGAGCTTCAGAGAACTGTGGCTTTAGCAGCAAAATGATTTCTCAAATCATTACAGTGCTGTGTCAGTTGTTATACATACGATTTTGCTCTCAGTCTCAAGAAACAGTGACATATATTCTGGAAAATAAAACTTTTACCTACAATCAACAATTTACATTTGTTTATCTCTGTGACATTTAGAACAACCTAGCTCAGTCTAAACATACATTATTTTAATACTTCACGACATATAGGCGGTTGCGTCTCAAATAGTCAGAGCTTCCAGGACAATGCAATTCTATCTGAATTTTAAACCCTTTTCCTGCACTTAATTTTTATTTTACACTAACTTGGTTAATATATCAAAAATTCAATGCATAAAGTGTGAAATTTTAAACCACATCGATGTCTGAAATGCGCAAGCTAGCCTTCAGTATATTCGCACTCGAAATTTAGTTCTAATTCTTAAACTTTTTGTCTATTTCCTTCATCGAAGCTCCTCGAAGAGTTCCACACTTTGACATCAGGTGAACGACATCGTAACGGCCTTATCTATGTTTTCAGTTTTTAGCCCAAAGGGGCAATTTGCCCAGAAGGGCTATTAATTCCGCTTTGGCATTTTGCGTCGGTTCGCTTTTCAAATTGTTACCACCAAATATTAGAGCCCTGCACTATATTTAAAGAAATTAAATAATGATGAATCTGCATGAATGTATATATGTTTCTCACCCTGTGGAAAAACAACGGTACCTAGAGACATCAAATTCTGAATAACGTAGTCCTCCATTCGAGCTGGAAGCCCAAATTTGGAATTTGTTTTTCTATCTATTTCATATTTTGTCAAACGTTAAAGGATTTTTTATTAACAAACTCAGCGATTTCAAAGCGAGCAATGGCAACACTGTAACAGAAAAAAAAATTATCTCCAGCACGCGAGACTCTGCATCGGAAATTCTAAAATTATGCTGTTTTAAATATTTTATGATATTGCTGTTGAATTGAATTTTGGGGTTTAAGTGCGAATAACATGATGTTTAATAAGTAAAGGTAACACATAAAACGTTAAAAAACGCCCCTTTGGGCGTTATATAAAATCTGAAAGCTTTCGGATTTTTTTTAGCTCTTTTTTTTTATTTCATTCAGTGTTCTTGTATGCATTTGTTCGCTTTAATTACTGTCAGCAAGGATCTTAATTAAGTTCTTTGTTTCTTTTTTAACGTACACTCTTGATCAGCTTATTCTGTATAAAGCATAAAGCCTCACACAAATAACTGTAAATTTTTCCAGAAAATCTACTTCATCTGTTACCAACAGTGCCAGATATTTTCTCTTTCACGTCACAAGAAATATTTTTAATATTCTTTTGAGCCAGGATAAATGAATTAAAATGCGTTATCAGTATCGCTCAAAAATAGTTGATGTAACAGCTGGCCACTAAATATTTGTGGAAGATCCGTGTTGGGATTCTAAAAACCTGATACTGCTTTTGTGAAAATTAAGTGCCTGATTCATAGTTGTTGGATTGATGATCATATCGCAATAGAATGTCAAGAATCTACACTGATGGCTTTCAAATTAATGGTAAAGTGAGATACGAATTTATTCTATTTGGAGGATGATTCTGTTAAATATCAACAAAAAGAACATCTTGGCAATTCTAATTATATATTCTAAGCAGAAGCATTAGCTATTATTATAGTAACTGAGTATATTGTAAGCAATAGTATTGTTCATTTAAATAGCTATACGATAATATGTAAGTTCCTTTTGTAATTCAAATTATTCACAGAGATCAATTTACAAGATTCAGCAATTATTACGAAGCATAAAAAGAATTCATGTTACTATTTATTGGATAAAAGGACAAACTAAACCACATGGCAATGAGTTGGAGGATCAGTTAGCAACAGAAGCCGCTGAAAATAATACGAAATATGTTCTCGCTTCCTTGGCTTACATCCTATTTCAAAAGACATCTCTTGACAATCTCACTATAAAAATGGCAAGAAGAGTGAAATTTAGGTAAACAGGGCTGATGCACCTTTAATTATCTGCCAACAGTTGATCTAAATCGGAAAACTTCGATTCCGCAGTTAAGAAGATACATAACAGGATATGAGCCCTTCCGCAACTTTTACTATAAACTTGGATTTACAGCAATACTAATCATTCTGCCTATTGAAACACTGGATCTCCAGATCATTATATGGTACTTACGTATTCTCGCAAAAACTTTAATAGAAGACGCCAAATTTTCAGAAATCGCAAAACTTTAGCAATCATGCGCATAATAGTTCTTTAGGTAACCATATCCATTGTAAGCTGCAAATCTAAATTCCTCGAATCACTTTTATTTCTAAAAAAAATCGCCAAACTGCGCCAAGATGGTTGCATTAATACGTAAGTACAAATTATAAAATGGTGTGCGTCTTAACGAAACAGTACCATATTGCATTTCCTGGAGGTAATATCATTTCCTTCGAAAGATTCTTTATTAAGCAAAACCATCTTATTCCTTAAATTTATAAGACTGTGAATACATTCTTCAATGCGGAAAAAATATTTGCAATCCCATTTAAAATATGAATATAAAAGTAACATATTTATTTTTTCTTTACAATTTTATTATTTTCTTCATAAGCTCACACAGCAATTTTATTTTCTAAGCATAAGATGCCATGGCTTAAATTAAGTAAAGATTTTTTGTATGATCGATTTTATGAGCATTTGATCGAACTTTTTGGACTATATGAACTCTGGACTTATGAACTATATTTTTAATGCAATTGCATTTTATTTTTAGCTCCTTTATTCCGCTTTATATTAATATATTTCATAATTTATACTTTTAAATTATGTATTGTAATGGGAAAATGAAATTAATTTGGTTGTTATTATTTAAAACTCAAATAAATCTAGCTAATGATGAATATGAAACAATACCCGTTAAACACTGGTAAAGACCAGGTGTCCCCCGTACATCGTCAGTTGGACTGGATTGGTAATGGCGAACCTGTACTCTCAAAAATTTCATTTGAAACTTAGAAGCATAATTGTATTTTTTTGCATTTTTAAATCATTATTCCTAAATTTCACAACGATGCTGTGTTTGTCTTACGTGTCTCTTAATTCATACAGTTATGATTATCCTTGGAGAATAACAAAAATATTAAGTTCAGTCTGTGGAAAAGTTAACCTTTTAGCATCTTGACATCCTTCTTATAGTAAGATCCGTATTTATACAAAATACATTTTCATGTGCTCAAAGGAGATTAAAATTAAAATTATAGAACTAGCTAGAATACTAAAAGGAGATTGCAACAACATATATTGGATATTTTAGTGGAAGGTTTCGAATTCTGCAACTAAATGGTTTAGTTTGGTTCATTTAATTATGGAAAAGCACTCGAGGGTTATCTGCCTGAAGGGAAGGATGCCTTCGTGGAGGACTTTCTAAGGGAAACTGCCTTGTATACACGTTACACATGAAGGAAACTACGAAAACGCCAATGCCGCCAGCCCGTTCGCGGGATTCCAACTACCAGTGTTCAATGACTTTCCCGCTCGGTCGATGGTGACTAACTAAACGTCTTACATCTACTCATATGCTATGCGTATATACGAAAGACTGAACAAGATGATTGTGAAATTCTTTTCACTTTATTTGTTATACTTGAAAATATTTATATTTTAAAATATGAGGTGTTTTCATAAATAGGTTAGTGTTTACAGAAATTCATTTTAATAATAATTTTATATTTACTGTTATTTTCATAAATCGCAAATGATGTCTTGAACATTGCTGATTTGACTTCAAAATTTAATCGTCAAAAATATAATTAAACTTCGAGGCCAGTGATTAGAAAACCCTTTTTATCTGTATCTCTTTCTCTTTAACCTTTTTAATTTGCTTAAAATTTTTAAAATACATAGTAGGAAACTACAGAAAATACGACTGTATTGCATATTTTCACATTGACTCTTAGACACTGTCTGTTCAATTTAAAAACAACAAATTAAATTTCTAAATACTTAGAATTCGTCATCCTTAACAATCTTATGACTATAATTTTTAGAAAAATGTTCAATCTCAATAACTTTACTGTTTCTTGTTTACAAGACAGAGTTAATAATTTTCTTATACTCTGTTTTGGTAATTTTAATAATAAAATGCAAAGCATTTTCATTTCCATTTCTCTGACAAGGCACCAAATTATCTCATTCTTTCAGTATAGGAACAAAACACCAAACCCCCACCCAAACAGATACTATACTTTGATACATAAGCTCAAAGTGTAGTATCTGTTCTTATCAGCTTAATATATCATTTCAGAGACAAAGTGTTAAATTCTTCCTCTCTCTTACCACTGCATTGTTTAAAATGATTTTAATTTCTCCTAGAAGAAAGCTTCGAATTAAAGGCTAAGAGAGATAAGTGAAAAAAGGAAGAACAAATGGCTAATACGCTAGGAATATAAGCGCTAACTAGAAGTGGTTAGTTATAAATTTGTAAATAACTGCAGCATAATTATTTTACAGTGCCATACATAGCCATGGTCACCTTAGAATCCTTCCTTGATTTCACGGAGTATATAGATAAAAAGACACATATATTTAAGTCGGCACACGGGTCTAGACCTTTCGAAAATTTAGATTTCTTGACCATAATATTCGCGAGCCCAAGAGTTCCAAAAGAGATTTTTTTGCACCAGAATTTAAATGCACATGCTTTTTTTTGGTGTGTGTGTGTGTGTGTGTTGCTTATTTCATTGTATTAATTGTTGCTTTGTTGCTTAAAGTTGCAGTTTCAACACTCTTAAAAAAGGATTTCTTTTTTGCTCTTGTATTAATAAGTTCACAGCTGTGTTAGATGAGTTACATATGAAAGCATTAATTAAAGTATGACGAGCACAATAATAAAAATTACAAGCATGTAATTATTTCTAGGACAGAATATTAAAAAAAATCTGTAAGGTTGCAGATTTTAACGGTGGCCCAAAAGGGTTTGTTAAGGTTTTTTACGCTCTCGCTGACCTCGCAGCCTAGTCTGTTGCACCCACTCCTACTAACATTTTTTAAGCCTTATTATTGCTCATCGTTTTCTTCGCATACGTACACAGTAACATTCCAAAATTTTTAAAAGCCGCATAGCACATTACAGTATATGTTTAGAATTTCCAATGCAGTGCTAATTGTTATCATACTTTTTTTTTTTGTCTTTTCTCATTTTATTATATCAGTGTTCAGTTTTCTTAGTAAGATGGCTCACAATTTTTTTTTTGTCTTATTAGTAACAAGGTGTTAAAATTTTTTATTAAATATCACGTTTTTCGCACTTACGCTACACAAAATTCGATTCAACAGTAAAATCACAAGATATTTATTTATCAATAACATATCTTTAGAATTTTCAATAGACTGTCTGGCGCGCTGAAGATAAAAATATGTTTTTCTATACAGCGTTGCTACTGATCGCATTCAAGTCGTTGAGTTTGTTAATCAAAAATTCGTTAAAGTTTTACAAAATATGAAATAAATAATAAAAAATTATATAATGTCATTCTATGAAAAATTGAATATTTTTAATTAGATAAATCCTGAATTAAATACATTTTTATTATTTAAATCAATCCGATTCAAAAGTAAGAAACGAATATTCTTAAGAACCCCTATCTATTGCTTTCAAAAACCTTAGTTTGTTAATCCATAATAGAGAGATTCAATTTGAAAAGCAAATATCTTACATTTTGCCGAAAGGCAACAGACTCGAATCAGAAGCGAAACGACGCACTTATAGTGATTCGATGCAAAATCCGATTTCGAAATTAATAGCCCCTTTAGGGCTCAAAAGAAAATTAGTAACCTTAATAGAGAAACTTAAGGGACTGTTATAAATTAAAACTAAAATTTTATTTTTATAAATGTCGCGTTGGAGATAGATAAAGGACCACAAAAAATTTGGGGCACTTCTTCAGAACTAACTGCTTATCTTAATTCTTATGAATGCACTTTAGGAAGACCGTTACTAATACTTACGTACTAGATCTACTACTTTGTATAAACGGTTAGTAGTTTCATAAGTTTGCTATCGAATCTACTCCTTTCTTTCTTCTCAGAAATAACAATAAAAATTATCATCGTTTACCATCGTTTACCATGTTATCATTTGATACCATCATTTCGAGAGCTGCTAATTTCATAGCGAAAGGGGATGTAATCTTTTCTTTTTCTCATACGTTTAACAGAAAATCAGACATTTTCAATAGAGTAAAAACAATAACTATGTAATATTCAGTGATTGGAATAACTAAATCTTGCTGATGAGGCATTCTCAAAACCGCATCAATAGCTTGGTTAGGATAAACAAATTGTTATTTACTGAGCTGTTTTACCAAGAAGTAAAAATTTCATCTGTTTTTAGTACTAAGAACTTTTGTATTATAATATATAAAAATCTATTTGTTCGCCATTTATTCTCAGCTTTTAAACTGGAATATTTTTGTCAAAGCTATTCGAATACTTACATTTTTAATACGTAAGCTTCCTAAGTTTCAATATTTTACCAGCTTTTGCTTCCTTATTTTCTTTTAAATTGTAGTACATATGTAAATAAACTATTATTAATATGAGGAAGGACATTTTGAGGATTGTTTTCTCTAAATAGTTCCACTTTCCTATTTTTAAGTTCTCTTTCCTTCTCTAGGTCTATTTCCATGGAAATGACTTGAGTAGTTTACATCAGTTTCTTCCTCCAGAAATGCTGCCTGAAGAGTTCGGTGGAACACAGGGTCCATTTCGGAATGAAAGATTTTATAAAAGTTTACTAGACAGTGAAGAAGAATACAAAAACTATGAACAATATGGATATAGTGCCATGAAGATGTAAAAACGGAAATGCTTATAAAACTGTACATATTTTATAGAATCAACTGTGCTTTTACGATTCTTTTTAATATATTGAGCAAGCTTAAGATCTGAAATTTGTACAAAATATAATATATTCTGTGATAACTTCAACTGACTATGTCAGCTCGTAAATGCGCAACAGTGGGATGAATTCATTTGCCTCATTCCCATTGGGAGATTCTAACCTCAGAAACTTCATATAATATAAAACTGCAAGGAATGTACTTAAGTAAAATTATGGAGATATGTTATAAAAGTAACTCGCTCTTGATTATACAGAAAGAAATATGTACACTGTGTATATTTTTATTGTGTACATAATAAACTGCACATCGCTGAGTGTTTTTCTTATTCTTCACACTTTTTTTTCGAACCAAAGATTTAAAGTAAACATTTACAAACGGTAATATTATTTCAATATAAATAGTTTCTTTTGCAGGAGCTTTATTATTCATGATGCTTTCTTAGGGTTAATAAATTTCAACTGCATAATATTGTACTTCTTGACTTAAAATAGTCTCTTGATTGAAGAAATCGGCCTGACGGAAGTTACTAACAACATAATTATCACCTGTACTGAAAATAAGAATTTGCTAAATAAATAAATATCTAATAACTGAAAATTTATTAATACACACAGCATGGGATTCGATTCAAAGATAATGTCCGCAACAAAAATTTAATTTTTGTGTTTCCTGCTCCGAAAGCCTAATAGAGTTTCACAACACTACTTCAGTCACAAAGTTACAATAAACTAATTGCTTTCGCAATGATTAAAGTCTGACTGTTTGATGTAAATACGGTCCCAGAAATGTTTTCTCTGAACCTAAATCATTACTTTTTTATTTACATCTAGAGGTGATCTCCAAATCATGGCTAATAGTAGATCGAGAAAAACCTCATTTCAAAGACGTGAGCTAACAATCGCCTAGCATTCAGCAGCATTGAGTTGCAGTTAAGAAACTCCCGTATTTTACCTCGCTCTGTGGTAACTCAGATTTGCGTAAACTTCTAATGGGCGAAATTTATTACGATGGAACCAAGAAAAAATAGGAATGCAACTTGAAATTTCATTGGCTAAAGAAATTAAATAATTATCGCAATGTTATCACTGATCATAGATAATTGTCAGTAAAAATTGGTGGTATCTTACATAATATTATCACTGTTTTCAGATTTAACAAAAAAAAAATCTAAGCTGGTTTTATATAAGGCTATGAAGTAAAATACCATAACTGTTTGTTTTTCCTCTTTCTGAATTTTTCTTCGCAAGAGGGACCATTCTCTGTAATAAAAAGTGCCGAAGTCCTTTATGGATGGCAGTAAGGATTATTGACAAAAATATAATTGCGAAATGAAATTATTTGTAAAGTAATAATAGCCTTTAGTATATTAGGAGATTTAAGTTTCGTTTTCCATGCTCAGAAACTGCTGTTTATTCCACAATTATCGAGTCTTTTGCTCGATGCCTTCTATCTCTCAAAGTAATGCCACGAAAAGACGCATAATAGTAGATTTTACCTTGAAATTTGTTCTTTAAAGGCGAGAGGCAATTAAAGTGCTAAGAAGACCACAAAAAACAACAAAGGAGAAAAGACCAAATTAATCTTGAATTTACGGTGTACTTTGCTGACATGTGGCGCCACCTTCCGTTCCCAGATATCATCACTGAAATTCTTCTAAAAGAAGGCAACAGAAAATTATAATTTTGCTCCTTCGAAAAGTTTCACAATGAACATTGCTAGTTTAAGCTTTTCTACTAGCGGCTCAAGCTTTCTGCATGTTTTAGCAAATTCCACGAATTTGCTGAACAAGTTGGTGATTCTTTCAATCATAAATAGTTCCATCACTGCTTACTTTGCAGATTCAGTTGGGCTTGCTATCTTGATGCTTGAGATGCTTTCCTTATCTAGGAATGTTATTGAAGGAAATTTTGGTCCGCTCTGGCTGGATTTTCGTGTGAATTTCTTTCCGAATTTTTGATAAAATTCACATTCTTTAAATGCGGCCACGTGATTCAGCTTCAGCGTCGAACACAAGTGTTTTTTCGTCCTTAAAGAGAATACAAGTGTAACTCATAGCCTCCTGACTACTTTGAGGCATCCTGGAGACCTTTTGAAGAAGATTTGGCCGTGGCCAAATCTCTGACACCAAAAATATGTCGTGATGTTCTTATTTGATTTATATCTTCTGATGTTAACTTTTAGGTTCAAAATTGTCTTCTGCATGCAGATATTTTATCCCGCCTCATTCCTCTTCATCGAAGTGGAAAACACAAGAAGCTTGTCTTCGGCTCCTTCAGGTTTTCTTGCGAATTTTATGACTCTATCAATATGGTAGCCTTTGACAAAAAATTCCATAATTATGCCTTCAGTGTTGACATCTGACGGCAGACCGCGGATAACCGTCTTAATCGACGAGGAAGATCTTAAACACTATAGTTCCTGTTAGGATTGATTGTAAAAATAAATATAGTTAATTTTGTTCATAGATTACAACGCTGAAGAAAACATCAACAACATATATTTAAATAAAAAAACAGTATAGCACAAACACATAAAAATGCTTTTTCTTTTATTCATATTAAAAAAAACAACAGTTTCAGCTTCTCGCTCTCTTACATCTGTTGCTACTCCCGAACAGAGAAACTTACTTCGCATAGAGTTTGATTGTGACGCAACACCCACCTTAACATCCGAAAGAAAGTGATCATTAGAAATCTATCCATATATTATGATCCTTAACTGATCCATGAAAGTTTATACGAAAAAGGCTTTACGGTGCGTAAGGTCGAACAACTAATACGTTGACATGGCACTGAGAGAGCAAAGATGCCTTCTTCCTAATCACGCTTCTTAAAAACTTTAATTCATCTGAGATTTTTGTGCGTTAACTTTCAACGAGACAGAGATCGTCATAGGCCGATTCAATATTATCGGTGTCAGCGATTTCACCCCATACAGGCCTGAAAGTGTGCCGAAAACCACGAAAGTCGATACTGCAACAAACCTAAGAACACTGACGTTAAGTGTTGTAACTGCTTGCGCATTCACACTTCGAACTGGAAGGGTTGTGAAGACACCAAAACAAAAGCCCGGTACCAGCAAAAGTAGCTCGAAATTCAAAGAATGCTGCGTGATTAATAAGCTCAGACTGTCAAAACCAATTTAACGGCTGAAAAACTGAACAATCACCGAGGCAAAAAACATAATGAAAACCTTTCTAATTTTATCACTGTCCTAAACCAATCGGAGACCATTCAGTCTGTCTAATCGATGGCCGGTAAGCCCGAATTAGTAGGGCACTAAACCTCCAATGATGAGGAATGAGCACATTAATAAAAAAATTCCCTTGACGTTGATTAACTGGAACACGCAAAACCTTACCACCAAAATTGGAAAGTTGTACAGCATACTTCACGCAAATAACATACGTAGATATTGATCTTGTAACCAAAACTCATATCACCCTGTCTTGTTCAATAAACATCCCAAATTACAGGTGTTAAGAGGCTAAGATACCTCGGAAGTGAAGAGGAAATTTTCGTTAAATGTAGCCTTAACTCCTGTTTTCTTGTTGCAAATAATGTCCCCGGCTTTCAGAACATTATAGTGCAAGCCCCAGGTCGTGGAAGCATGGTTTCTCTGCTTCCTCTACAATCCTCCAGGTATGAATATGTAGGAAGCACAAATTCTCAATGTTTTGGAGAACCATTTCCTTACCTCCCTAGGCGGCGACCCGAACACGAAACATACTAACTGAGGTTCTCACAGATCCAACAGGAATCGAGACATGCTTTGCATTATTCTTTTCAATTGTCTCTTCATTCTATCCTTCTGATGAGAGCACTTTCAGACCAATTTAACCCAGATAAGATCCTGATATTTTGAACACTTTGATCTCTTCTACAAATATTCCCCTCTCTATGAGAGTGGTTTTTGACTTCTCCTCCCAGCACGTGCCGAGGATTGCGCACACAGACATTTCAAGGAGGAAAGCAGAGGTACACTGCGCGAAAAAAAATGGGACAGTTCTATACCTCCCGTTCTACTTGGCCGATTGACGAAATTCAAATTGCGTTTTCCGTGTCTCGAAAGCGCGACTTAGGATATGTATTAGATTTATATATAGCATTGTTCTAATATAGGTATTTTGACACATCGGACTTTTTCTGAAATGACATGCCACTTTTTTTCCATATTTCGATTCTACAACTCAAATTATGTCAAACTGCCAGGATTTGTAAAAATTGCAAGAGTAGTTTTTAAAAAATTGGCTCTCAAAATTTTAGCTCCTCAATGCTAATTGAATTTGGTATATATTTATTGATATCTCTTTTTTTACTAAATTTACTTGATTCCTTCTTATACAGTTCGAAATTTAGGTTCATTCCAAATTAAATACGCATTCTTTACGATTTAATTTTAAAATTTGTATTTTTAAATAATTTTTATGAAGTTTTCGAAAACATTTTGAATTATAACCTATAAAATTTTTAAAATCATCTTAAAGTAGGTGCATTTCTAAGCATACCTTAAAAAAAATTAGAGCTTTTATTCAAAATTTCCGAAGATATACGTGAATTTATATAGACGTGTTTTGAAATTTGGCATATTTGTTGAAAGCGATAATAGCGGAAATGTGGATTACGCATTTTGTTAAAATTATTTGAAAATAAGAACGATGTGACTTTTTTTCCGCTCACCCACAATAGAAGGGACATGAAAATAGGATGCCATCTGTTAAGAAGTTCGCCAAGTGAATTATTCTGCGCTCAAACTGAAAAAAAACTGAAGTTAAATTTTTGAATTTCTCCTTAAATTTCGCACCAAATTTTACAAAATTTAATATTTGGGCAAATTTTGAGTCGTAGAATCGAAATATGGAAGAAAATTGGTATGTTATTTCAGAAAAAGTCCGATTTTGTTTCAAAATTTCTATATTAGAACAATGCTATATATAAATCTAATACATATACTAAGTCGCGCTTTCGAGACATGGAAAAAGCAATTTGAATTTCGTCAATCGGCCCAGTAGAAAGGGAGACATAGAACTGTCCCTTTTTTTTTTTTTTTTTTTTTTTTTTTTTTTTTTTTTTTTTTTTTTTTTTAAAAAAATTTTTTTTTTTTTGCAGAGTGCCAAAAAAGTCACTGACTGGTCTGCGTTTAGCCAGAAAATTCAAAAACATCCTCCCGCTCTCGGTTCCCTTCGCGCCCCTTCTGAAATTTATGAAGCAAATATTTCCATCACGAAAACAATAATTAACACACACTACCAAGTCATCACTGAAACCAAGCGTTAATCTTACTCCCTTAGACTCCCCTAATGTATAAAAATTATATTGAGAATCGTAACAGCTTTCGAAAAATTTTCATGTACCCATGTAACCCCTCTCTGTCAGAGCAGAAATTCGTAGGAGGAGCATAGAGATTAAAAGCTTGATTAACGAATGTAGGCAAAGCTTCTGAAACGAAACAATGGATAATTTAAATTCAAAAGATGCTTTCTGGAATTTTATTTGAAATTTAAAAAGCAACAGTGCAACAATCCAACAATAAGCTCATTAATACTAACACCGGGTTTGTTTTCACAGACGAAAATAAAAAGAAGGCTAAACGATTCGAATTTAAAAAAGAGCTGTCAGCCGCAATGCAGTTGGTCTATATCGTTGAATTGTCAGCTCTGCCATCTGCAGCCGTCAGGTCGTAGTTTTCGTTATGCTAAACGTGGCAAAAGCCTTCTACGGCATCTGGCATAAGGGCTTTATATATCAATTTATTAATGTTCACATCAGTCGAGATTAGTATTACTGATTAACTCTTTTCTGAGGTACCGTATCTACAGTTTCAAGCAAGCCAGTTTCTACTTTGATAACAACGAGATTCAAGCCTGAGTGCCTCAGGGGTCTGTGCTCGGCATGATCCCGTATCTCATTTATGTTGTGAGTTTTTCCACTTTCGAAGATGTAAACTGCCTCACTACTTGTTACGCAGAAGATACTGCCATCTTCTCGAAATCGCTCAGCCTCGATATTTCTATCTGTAGTCTGTAGTAGAATAGAATATACGAAGTAGAGGACTGGTTCTCAAACTGCAGAACTGATATCAATGAATCGAAATCAGAAATCTTAGTCATCCGCAGACATAAGAGAAGACGCTTCAAACAAGACCTCACCAAAGGGTGAAACATTCAACGAAAACATTCCCTGAATCGCCAAAACAAACTATCCGGGAGTCCTCATCAGCAGAATTCTTGCCTGGAATCCTCACATTACCATTTCTATTTGCAAAGCCTCTGGGATGGTTTCCAAACTCAAGCGTCTGCTTGATAACTCCTTTGTATTGGACTTTGCAAGCAAAAAGCACATTTACACTGCAGTCATCATAATCATTCACACCTATTCCTCGCCTACCTGGAGTGCCACCCCAAAAACCGATTTTAAGAAGCTGCAGACTTTTTAAGCCATCTTTCTCAGAAAAATCACTAGACTCTTTTGGTTCGTTAGAAGGAAATTATTCATAGAGATCTAAATTAATCCCATAATTGATCAGATCCATAGGCTGAATAAAAATGTCTTCAACAAAGCTATAGATAATCGTACGTTACGCTGATAATTTCAAATACAAACTTATTAATACAGACTAAACTTCGGGATTTACACTGCTCACATCCTCCGAGATGAGCCTCTCATTCGATAAATTTTTCTCTTTAAGACGTGATCTAGAAAACCATAAAAAATTCTAGTGTATTCAAATTAATTTATTCGAGTTTTATGATTTTTGCTGACGGACGACCTTTTTCAACCGTTTTCTCTTCTATAATCGTAATGTGACATGATCATCACCTGACAACCTCTCATATTTCTTACTGATTGGAGAATTTCTTCAGGTCTCCTTCTAGGTCTAGAATATGATGCATATATCACTTGTCCGCCATTTTCTGTTCTAGTTGTTCGGAAAACTTCAGTTCTCTGTGAAGAAATATTCTGGTCCTCACTAGCAAA
This sequence comes from Stegodyphus mimosarum, assembly GCA_000611955.2. NCBI lineage: Eukaryota > Metazoa > Arthropoda > Arachnida > Araneae > Eresidae > Stegodyphus > Stegodyphus mimosarum. Next base: position 69,437 of record KK112242.1, on the reverse strand, counting down.
AAAACGTGCTCTGGGATTCATTTTATTTATTTTTCTTCCTGCATTTCTCCAACTTTAGATCTTCGTTTAGAATACCTTACGTATGAAGTCCATACTGGAACTTTGTTAAGGTGCTTGTAATAGCGCACAAAATTTTACACTAACAATAGCATAATAGAAAAGTATCAAAGTATCAAAGAATCATTCTGTTATGTTTAATTGCCACTAATATTATGTTAGTTTGCTTCTGTAGCTGTGTATATCACTTTCAGAACAACGCCTGGCATGATTTTTCAGAAATTAATGCAAAGGGACATATGATAAAATATTTTTCATGCAAAGGGACATATGATGAAATGAATGGTTCTGGATCCAAACTTATGTCCCTTTTAATAATCAAGGGCCATACTACATAGAACACATTTATAATATAAAGCCCAATTAAAATGTAATTGATTAAAAATTAATAGCCTAATGATTGAATAAGTACTAAAATAACAATAAATTAATAAAATACTAAATTGACTACAAAGTGATAAAAGTTAAAATAAAAACGAAATGAAGAAAACCGTAATTGATTGAAATTATTATTATTCAAAGTGTTATCGTCATGCAATTAACATACTTCCAATAGAATTTTAAAGTGATGACTGATCTTCTAGAAGACTTTTATAAATTTTCCATAAAGCAATGAATATATTATGTATTCTCTGTTTTATGGCAACTGTTGTTATGTTGTTTTATGGCACCAACAACAACTGGAATAAAAACAACAAAACTTTTCTATGCTGTAACAGCCTAAGAAAATTTTGATTACTGTTTACAACGGCTAAGTAAGTAATATCGCTCTTATAATGTACATCATATCAGTCGAAACTCGTCGTTCAAAGAAACAAAACTCGAATTTCCTTTCGTACAACCTGAGATATATAGACTTAGCAGATTTGAGACTACTAGTTTGAAATAACACATTCAGTTCTCACTCTAGAAAATGCGATGCCATGTAGCATACATGTAATGGCAATTAATCAGGAATGTTTTATTCGAATAAAATATTAATTTGTCTTACAAGTTATTGTACTCATTTTTAGAGCCGTTATTCCATTTCATAAAAGTTTATAAATAATATAGTAATTTTAAAATAATAAAATTATAATAATTTAAAATAATAAATAATAAAATTATAATAATTTAAAATAATAAATAATAAATAAATTTTAAAATAAAATAATAAATCTAATAAAAAGTACATGAAAACAACACCGTTTATACGTGCACGAAAATACGTAAAGTAGTAAATTGTTGAGTAATTCTTAGTTACAAGTCGCATATTATTTGCATAAAGTACGTTTATAGAGAAAATTCAGAGAGATAAGAGAAGCGTGTGACCTTTACTCCTTCAGTCACGTGCGAGATTACTGCTTCATCTTCTACATGTGAAACAGGTGAGAATTGTTGTCAACTCTTGTCTTTCGAAGAAGGGGTAAGTAAATTAAATGTAAAGGATTTCCGCATCAAATGGATCTATTCAAAACTAAGAATAATCAAATCTTAGATAGGCATCTTAAGAATTTTAAGAGGAAAACGAAAGAAGTTTTACCGTAATCTTATATATAGCGCAATTGTTTTCTAAAATGTTTACGTCAAGGTGAAAATAATTTGCTGTAATTTGAATAGAAACAGCCTGTAAAGAAGCCATAATCTGAACACACGGAATAAATTTTTCTATTTAAACATTTCGATGTAAGCTGACAATCATGAAAAATATGTAAGTTAGAAAAATGATGTGACAATAGAAAAAGTAATTGGATATAATTTCTGAAAAATATGAATCATTTAAAAATGACTTTTGACTTAAAAAAGGCTTGTGTAGTATTAATTTTGTAATAACTGTTTATTGCATTTTAAGGATTTAACTGAGGAATTCAATTACATTAAAATTATAGCTAAATATATATTTAATTATAAAATTTAATTAAGTCTCTATTAATTATAACCTAAAATAATGATTACTTTTTATTTTTGTCAAAAACTTATTATATCCGTTTTAAGTAAAATCATTTCAATTGAAAATTTCAAAGAGTATTGTTTCTGTTTGTTTGCTTGCTTGTTTGTTTTTAAACAGTTAAACCGGTGTTCCTTTCAGTTATTAATTAAATACTAAAAACTCATTAATTAAATAAATTGGATTCCCGTGCAATGCTATGTCTAGATTTACATTTAATATATTTTCGAAAGGTTAAGTTGTCAAAAGTTAACTCTTTTGAGCGATGACTTTCACATTAAAATAAGTAGTGTAAATTATTGCAGTATAATACTTCACTTAGCAAAATGTTTATTTAAAATAATTTTTTCTTGTATATAATTATCATTTTTAAGTAAGAGTAATTTTTCAGAGGGAATGATCTCAACTCTTCGTAGGTTTAAAAGGGGGGAAAAGCGATAAGAGTAAACATTTCAAAATATTCCCATAAGCAACATAGGTTGCAAACAACAATCACTGGTAATAAATTTTATGCTCATTATTTATTTACACATTTTATATCTAACTGGAAATTAAAAAAATATTTCTTTACTTAATCGGATTTGAAAAAAAATTGAAAAGCAATCAATATGTCTTATCTAATCTTGCAAAAAAATACAGACAAGCCTATTCCAACAAACTCACATTTTTAAAACCCGGAATTATGCATAGCGAACGCAGTTTATACATTCACTATCCATAATTCAAATCAAAAAGTAAAGCTTGAACTATCACCAGTTCTAAGAAAATGCATTTACGATGCTTTAAACTAAATCCATTTATAGATTCATTTATACTGAAACAGAAAACAAGGATAACATGAATTTTCTTTTTATCGGAAAAAGAACATTAATCCCAAATGAGGTATTGGTCTCGAAACGGCATTTTGTATTAAATCCAAAGATGTTAGAATAAATGGAGTATGCCTTCCGCGTATGTCCTGCGCAATGAAAATGAAATCATGAAACGGTCACGGTATGACGTCACGACTTATCATGGCCGCTGTCATAAACGGATTTCAGGTTGTTTTTTGTTCCGATTCAAATCAGTGTTGTTTACATCTTAGCTATCCATCACTGAACGTCCGTAAGTCTCCCGTCCTAATTTTAATACTTAATGAAGATGATTTTCTACTTAGTATATAGAAAAATCACTAGGGTTGTAAATGTCTCTTTAAAATTTAATAAAATTTAGGTACATCAAAATGTGTAAATTATAACTATAACACAAATGTATACATAGTAAAACCTGGAAAATAATAGAAGTTTCAAAGGTATTTTGTGCAAATTATGCCTAAGCGTTTCTGGACCTGCAACGTTGATATTTGCTTCTTAAATTCAGTGTAATTTTATTTCACAAAATGTTGCGTAGTCATCCCCTTACGCTGTATGGCGCCCATTATAAGTTTTGATGTCTCATTGCTAACATTGCCTTGGCTTCATTTTTGTGACGTCAAACTTACTTTATCTATTCTAACCTCCTTGGTTGAATCACTGTAAACGATATATCATTTTTCAAATTGTTGCCATCAAATATTATCTCCTTGTATTATATTTAAGGAAATAAAATAATGAAGAGTGTTTATTGGCAGTCCACTGCACTATAACCGATGTAGAATTGTGAGTGCAGGCCTCGATTTTTGTTCTGTAGAATGCATTCGTTGTGATATGGTTGCGGATGTGGCATTGTGCTCCTCTATGCCATGAACATAATATGCCTGTCTTCCCGGGTAGTGGTGCGACGAGACGGTTGCAGTTGTTTCTGTGCATTAGTCGTTCCCTGCTGCATCCCCCGATTTCATATTCGCATGACTGTCGCTTGGCTACGTCCGAGATGATGAGCGATTTCCCGGAAGGATAATCCGCAATCTCTGTATGCAAGGATTTTGCCTCGGTCGAAATCAGAAACGCACTTCAGTGATGTTCATGTTTTTCTATAAGGCGTACTTAAGTTTCACACACAAAAAATCTCACAAGAGAGCAATTCACTTGGAACTACTTGTTATGCTGGCATGCAGCTATTATTAAATAGCTCTTTCCAGCTCCTTAGAGAATTTCCGAAGGGCATGACGAAAGTTAGAATTCCTTAAATTCCTTCCCAGGGAAGATCACAGAAATAAGGTAGAAAGCGAGAACATTTTATCCTCCAACAGATGAACTACGCTGGATCATCTATGCTAGATAGCAGATGAACTATCTTTCTGCTTAGAACAGAAAACATCGACGAAAACTGGAAGCAGGTGGCACATGTGACTCCATCTGCTGGTTGGAAAGGAGAAGAAGATAATCATTGGGCAGAAGGGGTCAGAACAATGCTGGGATCATCGGCTGACAAATCAGAAGTATTATAATGGCGAATCAGGAAGGTTGAAATCACGTGAATCGTGTCAACAAGTCATGGCATGAGAAAATTAATTTCTCACTGCACTTTCGTGAGAAGATGTGGGAATAAAAGCAAACATGTTCAAATATTTTAGTGATTAATTTGTCTAACCTGATTAGCAGCATATGGTCTGATGTAATAATGCTCTGGTAAAATTTCGTGCATGAGATCGTCAAGAAAGTTAGCAGTTGGGCAGCAGATGATTTTTTGAAGAAGTTATCATTAAGCTTGGTAAGATAGTCTAGAATAAAATCCGATGTGAGGTTCCGAAGTAAACAGTTGTTATGGATAAAATAATGAGCTCCTATGATGATACGCAGGAATTTGTTTTGAACAGACTGAAGCTGTTGAATCTCTCTGCCTGTGGCGTAGGTCCAGGCAGTAGAAGCTTAGAAATATATGGGGCAAATATATGGGGGAATAACTTCTTCATTTCCTGTTTGGATTACGTGCAGACGAGTTAAAGAGCAGGGAGTTTAATTTGAGGATTATTTGCAGAAATTTCCCTTTAATATTTTAATGTGATTTGTCTAACTGAAGTTAGGATTCAGGGTAATTCCTAGATATTTAGCCATGGAGGCGAAGGAAAACTGGTATTGAAGACGTTGATCTTAGCAGTCATGGCAGTGCGTTTCTAGAACTTTCTGATGAGAAGCACTTCAGATTTCGCAGAGTTCAACAAATTTTCCAGGTACGACACCAGACTTCTGTGGCGGATATCTGGTTTCGAATACGAAGGATAGCTTGATTAGGCTGCCTTGACTTGGCAAGAAAGGCCATGTTATCGGCGCAACATGCAAGAAGCACGTTACTAGCATCCCGGAGATTTGGAAAGACATTTGCATAAATTGTAGAGACATTAGGTTATTTCGGAACAGGAGACATGTAAAATGAGCAATGCCCTCACCGGGACTCGAACTACGGACCTCTCGAATACGCACCGAGCGTGCTGACCACTACACCCCGAAAGCATGCCAGGAAGGCGGGAGAAACAGCTTATATACTCCCCCCTTTTAAAGGGCAACTGGAGTTTGGGAGACCTAGTCGCCAAATCATGGTAGTGGAGAATCATCATCCACCACCCTTAAGTTCGGGCGACACCGTAGAGAATTATTAGGTTACTTTCTATGTCAAGAAGCTGATGAAATGAGCAATGCCCTCGCCGGGATTCGAACCGCGGACCTCTCGAATACGCGTCGAGCGTCCTGACCCCTACACCACGAAGGCATGCCAGGAAGATGGGAGAAATAGCTTAAAATAATGTAAAGGATCAGTCCTAAAATAAACTTTTGTGGAGTTCCATGAGAAATGTTCTTGTGAGGAGAAAGAATTACCGTGCCTGACAGTAAATGTCCTGTTTTCCGAAAAGGATTTAAGAAGCAAGATAATTTCACGCGGTAGGTTCATTTTAAGCAGTTTAAAGTTGAGACCCTCATGCCGAACACATTCAAAAAGCTTTAACAATTCATGTGTCTTTCCTCTTTTTATAAGCAAGTTGTCAGGAAAGCTACAGTTGTCCATGATGTGTGCGTGCACTGAAATCGTAATCATTTGCATATTCCAGCGCGGTAGACACATCTTGCAAGTTTCATGCCATTTGGATGCTTTCTTCAACGGTGTTGAATTTTAGATGGCCAGCACTTTATAAAAAAGAGGTTATATATAACAAATGGGTATGATATTTCACAATAAAAATAAGGATCTAAGTAAACGGTCACAAGACATTTATTTATACACATTTTTATTTAACAAAATGCATGTTTAACAAACTTTCTGATTTAGGAAAACCAGTGAGATGAAAAAGAAAGTAAAAAGGAAAAAATCTGGGGATTTAAATGTTATGTTAATTTGGACAAGTTGTCTCGATGCATTTATATGCAAAATTATAGGATTATGTTTCATAATCTAAACAACGATACTATGTTCCATCATGATATAAACAAGCGGTTATATATAAATACAAATATATTTCATAATATAATAAAAGATTATTTCGTGTCATTATCTAAATAAGGGGTTTCCATGCCTTTATATACATTTTTGTTGAACAGAATGTGTGTTTAATAAAATTATAAGGTATTTCAGGTTAATTAACCATTTTTTATTATTTGATATGTGCAATTACTTCTTTCCCGTAGCCTTTACCAGGGTGTAAATGAGTTCAAAATACTTAAGTGAAGGGTTTTGAGGGGTTTGAATATTTTAGATAGATCTTTTGGCAGGGATGTTTTCAGCTTTACTTTCTATTGTTCACCTCTGCCACTTAATATTCCAGCATCAGCCGTTTGTGCCATTAAAGTCTGAGCCAGCTTAGTTAAGAGTAATCGGTGTAGTCTCCGGCTATGATACCTTTTTAAATTGCAAATTCATCTTTACATTATATAATTAGCCCCAAGTGGCAGAGTTTGGATTGTGCACCTTCTGTTAAATACATACTTAAATTTAAAAAAAAAAAGGTTTACTTAAAATCTGCATAAGACTTAAGGTCGGTTTACACTTCTCCGAGTGAGCACCGAGTGACTTTCGATGAGCCCCTCGTCCGAGCGTCTCGAACTGAGTGAAGGGACATGTACTCGGATAGATTGTGTACACCAATCACAGCGGACTGACGGCTCGCCTCAGTTTGTTTGCAAAATGGATACCGAAATGCAACGTGTTGTTGCTTGAAGTTTGCGAAGCAGTTTCCAACGAATTAATTTCTGTTTTAGGGGGGGAGAAGAAAAGGAAATCAAAACGTAACTGTGTAGCTCGCCGTGATGAATTGGGAGCATTAAATCAACTTTTAAATGAACTTCGAGGCGAGGATATCCAAAGTCACAAAAACTTCATCAGAATGGGAGAAGGATAATTTGAAACTTTATTGGAAATGGTCACTCCACTTATTCAAAAAAAAAAGGGTTCGTTCTGCCAGCAAAATTAAAACGCAGATAGCGCTTCGGTTTCTGGGGACGGGTGACTCTTACAGTTCCAGCAATATTTATTTCGAGCGCCAAAAAGCACAATCAGCACATTTATTCCAGACGTGTTTGAGTCCATTTTCTGTGTATGAGGTTAAGAGAAAATTATTAATCTTTTGCTTGAACTTTCCAACACCCTCGGATTTTAACATGTTAATAATAGCCTCATACGCCTTCTGTCGGCGATTTTTATTTCAATACTTCCGACTGATTGTTTGTAAATGAAATCTAATTTGTGGTTCAAATAAAAAGGAAAGTCTATAAAAACAAAATTTCAAAGTTTTAGATTATATTTTATTGGGTGTAATTGGCCATAAGTAGAAACTCGATTTTCGAAATTTATATCAACGAAATAAAATATGTTTGCCCTTTCACTTATTTTTTAACTGAAAACTGTACTTTATTGGGTAATTGAATGACATATAATTTAATTGTTTTTTGATTAAAGAAAATCCAGAAATAAATATTTTAAATACGATACCCTAATTTAATTTTATTCTATGTTTTTCCTACAATATCAAAAACCTAAATTCATTCTGATCAAGAGTTATATTTAGGTATTAGTAAACAATGATCGTAATATTCAGGTAACGAAGTATCCAATAATACTTCACAAGATGTATATGCATTAAAAAATGCCATAGTTAGATTATCGCTCCATCTCGGCATTTTCGATATGACGAAAAAACTGGGCACGGCGTCTCTGCGAGCACTACTCTGATTTACTGCCTGGATAGATTTTCAACTGGTTCAAAGTAGAAATGGACTACCTGACTCATATCCCCTACGTTTCTACTCTGTCGAAGTAAGCGTTAATGTTATCCGGGAAGTCGTACTGAGCGGCTCGCTGCGAGTCACTCGGAGAAGTGTAAACTGGCCTTTAATCGTACATTTTCAGGCAGAGCAATAACTCGCTTAGCAGTCAAATAGCATCTGAAAAATATTAAGCTACTATTTCACATTTAAGACTCTGTACTATTCTTATTTAAGGAACCAGTTTTATAGTATATGTGAGATTAAAAAATAGTAAATGCGGAAAGTTAAATATGACGTTAATTTGACTGCGAATATTTTCATATATTTTATAACAAAATGCTAATATTTCTTTTTCCAAAATCAATCCTAGGTTTGGAATTAACGCAGATCTGGCTTATGAAATCTTTTCCAGTCAGATGAGACCGTAGGGTGGTTATAACAGACCGGACACTTAGCCTCAGGCTCTCCGTCCAATCACGAACCTAGCCCATTGGCATAATTACTTACGGCACCCAGTACTGAATTAGATCATGTAAAGGGTTTATCTTCTCTGGAGTGGAGGAGAGACCTAAGTGATAGTGTCTACGTGGATACCAAACCACTTACGAACGCAACGACCCAGTGCTCTTACCTACTTCTCCCACCAACATCGGGAGTAAGTCATAGGTTTCCCACAGTTGTAATCTAATTACAGGAGTGGAAAGTAAAATTGATTGATTATGAAATCTTTGTTCACTGAGTGTTTAGATCAGTTAAACTCTGCACTGCACAAAAAATTTTTCTTAAAGTGGGAGAAGTATTGAAGCCTCTCCGAAAAGAATTTGATACAGTCTTGAGAAGGTTTTCTCGTCACTAAGGCTGCGTTCAGACGGCGACGTAAATGCCACATAGTCACAAGAAATAAAATGCGGGAATTCTGTTCACACTTGCGACACAGAGCCCCACTTAGAGAAGCTAAATTTGCGCATGCGTGGATATGTCTACAGCTTTCCCGCTCTGTTTTCCCATTCAGGTTTTGCGCGTTCGCTCTGATTGGTCGACACTTATCCCAAGTCGGCATAAAAAACTTTATGCCAAGGACCCTAAACCAGATTTTGCTACGTAGCACAGATTGGTTGCCTGGCAACGCAGCTCGGCTTAAACTACTTATGTCCTTTATGCCGTCGTCTGAACGCAGCTTAAGGATCCGAGAATATCAATCAGAGAGGATAACATCGTGTATTGATAGAACACAGAAGGAAATATCCATATGGACTTCGTTCTGAAAATCAGAATTATCATTAGAGGGTAGGATTATGAATAATTAATATGTCTCGGGCAAATCATTGATGATAAAAGATCTGTACTATCCAAGAGAAAAGTGGTAATGACAGGAACGGAAAATTACGGTTCATCAAAATGCGATCTTCTGATTTGGAAATGTCAAACTTTTTTAAATTTTCGAAATATCATAAGAGAAACGTTTTGCAGTCGAAATATGATGTCTTTGAAAGCTTGATTAATTCTTTGGACTTTTGTTTGCCAGAATACAGAAAATTTTTGATTAAAATGAGTGCGTATTGTAAGTAATAGTGGTACACGCATCTTAGGTTAAAGATGAATATTTTTAATCCATTCCTTTAAATTTAATCCTAACGAGTAACCATGGAATGATCCAATCAAAATCAAGAGGTAATGAATTGCTCACTTCTTCCCATTTCAAGATTAAAAATCTCTATACTTAAGAATTCCTTTTAAACTTATTGTGCATTTTCGGTATGAATAAAAATATCAGTTACTTATCATTTGAAATCAGTATCAAACTTATTGTTTAACAAAAGTACCTCATTTAAGAAATCAGCTTCATATTTGTGAGGTAAATAACAAAAGGAAGAAATGGGAAGAGAAGTAAAATATAACATTAGTTTTGCTTCGAATGTGTCTAGATTTTTTTCCAGCAAAACATCAACATTTTTTTTTTCAATAAAAGCAATCTCATTTTTGGGGTTAATTATTTTACGCTACAATATTGATTTCCATGTCATTCCTGATTTTTTCAACTTACGTTTTGTTAAATTATACTAACAAATGTTCCCACGTTACATTTCTGTATTTCAAAATATTAATTTGCATAATCTTGAATTTAATTATCTCAACTCCTACTTTAGGAGCAGACTTTTGTTAGCCCCAAAAATTTTTATTACAGTTCAATGATCAGATTTTCGTTATTTGGAATTCTGTTTCGATTAACTCTGTCAATTAATTCTTTTAGTGGGATTAAAGACAGAAACAACGTTTTCATCAGCAACTTTCTATAAGCAGAAATGATGCACAGAATGACATGTCGCCAAGAAATTGTAGCCAACAGCTTTAAATAAAACCCGACTTTTTTTCATGCATTCCTTAATTGAGCGAGTAGGAATGAAGGGTATATGAATGAAGTGCTCCTACAATACAAGACGGTGCTACAATTGCAAGCCAATAGCATAAGATCTTCATAAGGGAAAAAAAGAGAGTGAAATATTTCGAAAGTATGCGAAACTAATATTACCAAGATAAATTATGCAAACAAAGGATCTGCGTGCCCATATTAGCTATAATGAAACTAAAAATTTATCAAAATCAACATATGAAAGGTTATTTTGAACTAACAAAGAATTTAACGTTTAGATACAGTAACTGTTTGCCAATAATTAATAAAAAATAAAATTCTGCAAACAGCATATAAGACATATTATACAGTGTATAAGAGGAATCCTATTTTCTAAAGGCATCTTTATTTGAAAAAGAGAAAAAGAAAAAAAAATAGTTAATTTTTAATCTTTTTTATTGAGAACCTCACCAGTGGCCAAGCAGTAAATAATAGGTGAACAGTGGTAGTTCGTCCCAGGTTCGAACCCAGCGAATGGGCTAATTGTATGGTTGATTTTCGTGACTTTCCCCGTGCATAACGTGAATACAAACTATTTTACCTTAAAGTCCTCTACGAAGCCATCCTTTACCTTGGATATAGTCCTCGTGTACTTTGCCATAATCAAATAAGCAACCAACTATCCATTAGGTTGGGGGAAAACAGTAGTTCATATGATTTTACAACTTTAAAAAGGAATTGATTTTCTCTTAGTCAAGAGCTGCGTATTAGCCAAGAAAAAAACTATATACACAACAGTTCTTCCATAAAACCCTCGATTCATTCTAGTTTTTCCATTTCCCTCGATCGAAATTTTATACAGTGGTACTTCGGTATACGTCAGATTTTAAATACGTCCATCTTGATATACGTCCTGTTCGGAAGAAACATTTTTGTTTGGTATACGATATTTTTTTGAAATGCAACTCGAGTTCAATGAATCACATCTGCACGCACTACTCTTGTTTATCTCTTTCGAGATACAACTTTTAAATTGTTGATAATTCTACAAATCTTGCAAGCACATTTACTAAAGGCATAAAAACCTTAACCGGAAGATAAGAGCAACATAATTCAGTCATTTTTAAAGCAAAAAAATGCGCAATTTACAAAATTATAAGAATAAAACTAAGCTCATTGAGCCGAGTAACAGAGTGAATATATATATATATATATATATATTAATATTTATATACTTTTGGTGCTGCCCATTGCAAGCAAAATGCGAGGTTCAAATCTACATGTTATAGCAGCCCTATATACAAAATTTCAACGTTCTGAGGCTCCTCGTTTTTGAGTTACGCAAGATACATACGTACATACGTACGTACGTACGCACAGACGCCACGAATAAAACTCTTCAGAATCCATTTTAAATCAGGTTTATAATTATTTTGGGGAAAAAGAGTCTTTTATTCTGTCCTTATACGGATGTCACTCAAAAACATCCTTAAATTGCATTCGATAGCGGTCCAAATAGATATTTTCATTGAAATATGGCACCCGAAATTTTTCGCGTTTAAAATGCTTCCTTTTTACCTCGTACAAGGAGGTAAAGAAACTGTTTTATAAGACTAATTGAAGTAGTTCATTTGTTGGAAAATAACAATGTGCACTTACATGTCATAGGAATCGAAAAATCATCAAAACGATCCATGTACATACAGGAGTTAAAATTTTTAGTTATTTATGATCCAGTTTTAGTTAATCATTGAATTACGTGTGCAGTTTTCCATAATAAATTAAACGCGATAAAAGAAACAATGAAATACAGAGTAATTTTCCTGAAGGATGTAAGGTTCTACTGTTGTGTAGAATCTGGAGAAATAGTGATTGCGCCGAAGAAGGGTTAAAAGTACTCTTTATTAAACTCTTTAAATTATTTACAAATGCGTCAACTTGACGCTAACATACTACGCCTCTACTTGGGCGGTAACTGAAACAGTAGAATCAAAACTCAAACTTGGAAATATTCACAAGTAATAGTAGAATTAAACTACAGGGCTCATACAATCCTGTATCCTACAGCGCGTAGATGAGTCTAGTAGCAGTAATATAATAGCTATTAAGCCACGTCTAACCAGCAATAATGCTAAGCGGAAGCTTGCGTATAACCATGCACAGGAATAGAGATTTCCCAGACTTTCCCTACTGGAACGTCTATATTTAAACTTTTTCTCCCACTGATAGAATTTGCATTTCTTACGCGCGCTACCAAATTTAAATATTCTGGCACTGACAATTAAGGGAATGAAGGCTTATAGGAAAGTAACTTAAAATTAAATTTAACTGGTTATTTAAAATAAATATCAATCCCTACAAGGAAATTATTAAGAAACATGAGTGCAAATCGAACATGAACTATTTCGGTAGATGATTAAAGTTACAGAAAATTTATTTCACAAATATAAGTTTGAGGAATTATTCTATCAATAGTAAAATACAATCTAACAGACGTGAAAAATACTCAAATGAAAGCTTCGTGAAGATTTTTAACTTAAGTTCCCTTATAAAAAATGGAGAATGGAATTTTTATGCAAGCAAAACAGCTACAAATGAATCCCCAAAATTAGCCGGTAAATAAATTTTCTCGTAAATAATTCGGAATATTATAACTAAATAAGTGTATTCGCACATTTTTTATTTATTTATTTATTTATTTTTTAGCCGAAAGGGGCTTTATCCCTGAAGGACTACTGTTTTCGTTTTGCGATTTTGCGTCGGAAACATTAAAAGCCTGAATCACTTTTCAAACTGTTGCCACAAAATATTGCACCCTGTATTATATTTAAAGAAATTAAATAATGAAGAATCTGCATAAATGTCTACATATTTTTCTAAAGGTGACAAAACAACGGTACCTAGAGCCATCCAATTTTGAATAATTTACGTTTCCACCTGAATATGCACATCTGGAAGCCCGAATTTGGAATTTGTTTTATTATCTATTTAACATTTTGTAAAACCTTAACGAATTGCTGATGAACAAACTCAAACGATTTAAAAGCGAGTAATGGCAACACTCTACGGGGAAAAAAATTTTTGTTAACTAAAGCGCGCGGAAACTGTGTATCAGAAATTCTAAAGATGTACTCATTTTAAAATTATGCTGTTGAACTGAATTTTATGGTTTAAGTCCGAAGAATATAATATTTAATAAATAAAGGTAACACACAAAACGTTAAAAAGCGCTAAAACGCTCCTTTTGACGTAATTTAAAATCTGAAACCCTTCAAGAATTTTTTATTTTCAATTGGATTAAAGATAGCATAGATATATTTAAGAAAAGTGTAAATTTTCTAAATTTTTAAAGTAATAATGTACTAGGGAAAAGGGCTTGAGATAGGCTACTTGATGAATCTCAGGTCCGCACTAGCCTTCAATCTTAATCTTCGCGTAATATATAAAAAATAATGGAATAAATACGGGAGTCATAAATACAGAATTTTGTATCCTTTCTACGTAAATTGAGTTAAAGTTTCTATTCCAATTGCTTGTAATTCGCGATGATATTTCTGCTTAAACACAAAAAATGTGAACTCATATAACTTAAAATATACAGTTTTACTCATTTTATATTATAGCTTTATCTTTTGTGCTGACTGTTCGAGGTTTTTGATTTAGTGCTGTGTAAATTAATACATGAATAAGAACCACGATATAAAATCGAACATTTTATAATTGTTTCTAGTGTTAGTTACGCGAAACCTTTAATAATTATATTTAAATTTACCACGAATCATTCAACATTGCAAAGATGCGTATCACAATAATATGTGAACACAAAAGTTATATGCATGTTTATTACTCGACCACGCAAATACCATCAGACGGATCGACTCGAAATTTTGCATGTAGATGGCAGGGATTTATTTATGACGTGGATTGTAATGCAATTCGAAATTCAATCGTGCTCCCAAAGAACGATCGAAAAGCTGTACAAGCAGTTCTATTAGAGATACCTATAATTTTTTTATTATGACATCAAATGCTACATGCTCTTCATATTTCTTGAAGTAATGAGGTTAACATTAAACGTGAGAAGTAGGAACAGCATTTAAATAATAACAGAATGCAGGCAACAAATTATAAGATGTATATATACAGAGTGTCTATAATTAAAGAACCCTATTGCAAAGCTGCCTACAAGAGAAACCAGTGATCAGAAAATTGTGAAATTTAGTAGCGAACTTAATAAAGGGATGAGAATTTCTTTCAGCGAAAAAAGAATTAATTACAACAACGTCACCAGAGGGCGTTATATATTAATAAATATAGCCACACCTTTACAATAGTTTTACAATTTTACAAATTTTGTTACAAAAAAAAACATGTTTCCCATGATGGCCATTATTTTCAGTTACCATCTGAAATCGCAAGATAACATATTCCACTGTTGACTGAACTGTGCGCTGGGAAATGTTTAGCACGTGGGTCTGAAATGCTGTCTTTAAGGTCAGGTAAAGTTCATGGATTTTCACGACTAACCAGATGTTTCAAATGTTCCGGAAGTTTAATATCATCAGTTTATGATACTTGCTTTGCAAGAATCTTACAATCTTAACTTTTAAAACAGATCTTCTATATACATGAACCTCAGAATGACCTTGCCTGCATGGGGAATGCTATTATCTCACATGGACCACACACACTGCGTATATTATTAAAGAATTTGTAGTATGTAAAGACAAACTTTAGTCGTTAATTTCTCGGAAGAGTGTTCTATCTATTGGCAAGTTATTCATTTATAAATCCATTCTGCATTCCATTCTTTGTTATGCCTGTCCTATCTAGACCTATTCTTGTAAGACCAACCGCAAAACACAGCAAACGGAGCATAACTGTGTTACTAATGCATACAATGACACGTTCCAAATAATAAAATTCATGTAGAATTTAATATGGTGTAAATTTCAACCTTTTATTATCACCTTGCCAGAAATTTTCATGTAAAAAAAAATAGTATTGATAATAATGAAATTATAATTTGTGCATGTGATATTAATAATCCTGTTTATTTTAAAAGACCAAAGCATTCCTAAATACTGTCATCCACATGTAATCTTTTCATTGTATTATAATTTTTGCTGTAATTAATTATAATTGTATTATTTGGCTGCCATCATTAGATCCCACTTACTGTTAATTAATTTTTGTTATGATCACAGGTTTTTCACTCTTTATGCAAGCGACTCAACACCTTTCTTAGACATTTAGAATTAAGGACTCTTTTAATACTAGTTATTGTTACAGGAAACGATCACAGTCGTAAATTGTTTTTGTGACTAATCTCCCTTGTCTGATATCAAAGCAAACCCAGGAAATTCATTGTATTAGTAAGGAGGCAAGATTCCTTCAAAACAACAAACCCAGGAAATTCATTGTATTAGTAAGGAGGCAAGATTCCTCCTGTCATTGGCAAGAGCCTTGGACACCATACAGTACGATTTTGCTCAGTACCGCCTCCAGTTTTGAAGGAGAGCACCCTGGGAGGAGTTCTAGGGTCTCAAATAATAAAGAAGCAACAAATGGTAAAAGAAAAGGTCAGTAAAAAGGAGAATTAAAGCATACAATTTACATATGCTGTAGAGGTTTCCTCACCGAATGCAAATTGACAACTGGTTGCCAAAATTATCATAATACTCAAACTCGAAGTCACACAACAACACCTTAAAAATGGGCATGCGAGACTTGCGATAGTTCCCTGTAATCGGAGATAGCCAAAGCGTAAAACAGGAGCAAAAGACACCATGTGCACAATGAAGTGCGTTGAAGGGCAGTCGGGACGTTGCAAGCTGGTGTAAGACAATCTGCTGTGGCAAAACAGCTGAATGTGCATAGCAATGTCATCAATCGGCTGTGAAATTGTTACTAAAAAGATCGAAATCCCTCTATAAAACGTTCGTCAACTGGACATCGGAGGATTAGCACAACGGCAATCAATTGCTTCCTGCTGCTATGTGCAAGACACCTTAGATCACTAACAGCACGACAGTTTGTAGCTACTGCTACAAGTCTGCTCATATCCAGTCAAACTATGTCCATCGACTGCATGAAAGTGGACTATATATCCGACGGCCTGTAGCTTGCGTTTCTTTGTACCCATCGCATGTCAGTGCGCTGTTGAACTATTGGTTGGGCACCAGAACAGTGACACCATGTATTCTTTATGGATGAATCGCGATTTAACACCCAGAACGATTCTCAAAGAACGTAATGAAATGGCGAGAGCCAGGGACACGCTACCGAGCGCCAAACATCGTTGAAAGAGGCTATGACAACGGGCTGGGATAGAAACGAAGGGCCGCATCAGCTCTACGTGATTCCATCGGAGCCGTCCGCTACAGCGACGAAATTCTACAACCTCTTGTGCATCCTTTCATCACTACAATGGGTACCGAAGCAATATTAATGGACGATAACGCTCGCCCGCATACAGCTCGAGTGGTGAGGAGTTATCTGGAGAGTGAAACCATTCAACATCAGCCATGGTCTGCTAGATCATCGGACCTAAATTTTATAGAGGATGTGTGGGACATATTGAGACGAGGGATAGAAAGTCGCATGTGCCGCCAAGCACTCTCCACTAGCTCCAACATGCATTACTACAGTAATGAGCGCTACTGACACGGCAAGCTATGAAAAACATTACTGCCAACTTGCCTCGCCGTTGTCAAACATGCATTTCAGGGAAAGGGTATTATTATGCCTGTTATTGGCGTGATGTTTTCATTGAACATTTTTCCAACCCATTTGGTCTTTCGCGATGATCGTAATGCATGTGCTTTTGTGTGTCTTTGCTTTATTGCTTGCTATGTGGTTTAGTAATGCCACCCCAACCCCTTGGATCAACTTCATGCATATCCGTTAAATATTCCGTGTTTTGCCTCTTTGTTGCTGAAATTGTGCAAAATACACAGCACTTAGCACAGTTAGCTGGTAATCCTAAACATGTTAAATCATCTCTTCTTCTGAAAATTGGTTTTCTACCTAGATTGTTTTCAAACTAAGGTTAAAGTTTCGCTCTTATCGTCTTATGTATGCAAAGCAACTTTTTATTTTAGAAAGGGAACTCAAGATTTCGTGAAGTTATTAACGTCTTTACAGAATTTTTTAAATTTTAATAAAATCCCATTACTCTACCATGCAATTACCATCCTCAAAATTTAAAAAGAAGTCTATAACCCAAAATATCTTTATCTTCCACAAGGCCTGGAAATTAGCGAACTTCCATACCGCTGCCATTTGATGTGACATAAAAATTTCGATTCATCTTTTAAAAGCAATAAGAGCGTTTCTAATATTTAAATAGTTATTTATGTTTTAACACTATATTTACTATAATTACAAAGTTCTAATGGTACATAAGAAACAATAGAATTCACGAAGAACTTGACAGGGAGTTGCTCAGGACCCATTACTATAAACTTGCTAAAAATTTTCGTAACAGGCAGTAAGTTATCGACAAAATTTGTACCTATGATTATAATGATTTAAACAATATGGACAGGCCCCTGGCCCAGTTAAATACCTGGATTATGTAAATCTCACCTTTTTCCTTCATACCTCTAGTTGCTATGTACCATCATTTTACTGTATCCCTGCATTATATGTCTGTATTTGTGTATGTATTTATGTAATGTTAATTATCATTTTCTATCATGCATTTTTAGTAATCTTTTCATATTACTTATTAATATGGATTCGGGCTACTAGTATTTGCGCTATCTTACCATGTGATATCCCATTTCCCCAGCTCCACAGCCTCTGAGCCTAATCTAATTAACAGCTCATCAACTTCCTAGTTCATCTTTTGCTCATATATGTTAGTTTTTAATTTGCAATTGAGCATATTAAATTTAAGCTTTAACTCTTAATATATATATATATATATATATATATATATATAATTATATCCTTAATTGATAGGTTAATCATATATCAATTTTCGAAACTACCAACTTTATCTACAAGGGGTAGAGCCTAGGCTCAGGTACCCTGGTGTAGCAAATACAGTTCTACAGTTAAAAAAACAAAGTTCTAATTAATCTTCATCTTTTAATAATCTAAATATTCAACAGATGCAATTTAAAATGTCTTAAACTTATTAAGCCTCCATTTGAAAATTTTCGAATATTTTCAACTTTACTGTATTTATCTTTCTAACGCTATATGAAATACTTCGGTATATGGTAGTGATGGCGAACTCTTTGAACTCGGCACGTCAAAATTCGAAAAAAAAACCTTTTCTCAACTTTGGTCCTGTGTCTATATAGAATTATCGGTCTGCCAAGAATGCATTCGAACGCACCCGAGATAAGAGCAAGACATCTTGATAAAGACGAGACAAATATTTTTGTATTATGGAATTTTTAATCCACATCGACGGCTCTGGAAGTTCTTGATGCGCGTCCCCAAAATGAGCTCGCGTGTCACTTTGCCCCGTGTCATAATTCGTCCTCACCGATATGTGATTTACTGCGGTATCTTGGTTTAGAGTCTTTTCTCCTCCCAAATGATATTTTCTTCCTTATAATACAAATGAATATTCCTGCATTTTTTACCACGTATTTATCAACTTTTTTACCATTTGTTTCAAATATTTTTACAATATATAGCAATGAACACGTCTTAAGGATATATTCTCAAGTGATAGTATTACAATTTTGCTTGAAGACCACGCATAAAACTAAACTCGAAATAAATCGCATTTTTAGAACAAATATAAGTATCCGTATATTGTATTCTAAATACGAATTTAAAATAAATTTACCTCTGTTAAATAGTTTTTTTCAGTGATTATTTAGAGTAAAGTGTAACTATTTTATTTTATAAAAACTGGGCTTATCCCGATGCTATGAAGTCTGCCTTCAACATTGTAAATAAGAAAGTGGCAACAGCCCCATCGAGTAGTCTGCTAAATGGAGTTGGCACGTAAACAAAAAGAAGTTTTTTTTTTTTTTTTTTTTTTTTTTTTTTCCTTTCTTTCTTTCCTCTTCGCTTCCTTTTTGCAGCTGCAGTCTGTTTAACCATTACGATCACGTAAGCCAAAAATACAAATGACCAAGCACAGGTAGTCGAATGGGAATCCGTCTGGCACTAGCCAGGCGCTGGAGAAATGCCTAATTTATTATGAAGAAAAAGCAGCTGAGTTTATTAATACCTGCATGTAGCGTGTGTATGTTGTGTCAAAACTGATCTGATACTTAATGAAACATAATAAATGTATATATTTTTCTGTCTTCTAAAAACGTTGTGTTCGATTTTAATCTCCTATAATGCATAATTAAATTCCAGAGTCATGGAAAACAGCACTCCTCCTGCACAATTTGTAAGTTTTAATTCAAATGCAGTAACTGAAGATGTTCGAAGAATAGCAGAGATTGAATTAAATGAAAAGGAAAATGCAATTACATCTGCTTTGGAAACAGTTAAGGAATTGCTGAAAAGTAAGTAACATTTCGAATTTAAAAGATTTCCGTTTAAAATAATACTTGCCAAATGATGCTCAAATATACGAAAAGTAACGTTGTAATTTTCATCAGATATTTTACTTCATTAAAGAATTTTAATTGAACTGTAAATCTGAGAAGGAAAGTGAAAAATTTATTTTTTTAGCTTTGTAACAAACATTGAAAAAATTTTGAAACACTCATGTTTAAGTAAAGCATATATTTTCTTTAAGGACTAAATTTTTTTTTAATTTTATTTTGAAATGGTTATATTTAAATAATGTGTTTCAAGTCAGATCATTGACAGCGATATGATTTTCTCACTTATGTCATCCGTGCAACAGAAAAACCTAGAATGTTAAAAATCAACAATAAATTTATGGTCAACATAGCATATTAAACATTAAAATACTATGCTGGCAGTATATGTATATTCTGGCAGAACAGTGTATTACCATGTAATCATTTTGATTTTGTTGAAAATTTTTAATTTTAATTTTCAAGAAATAAACTTAGAATTCAGAGGTTTTATGAAGAGAGCTATGATTTATCGTGTTTATTATAATGAATTTGTCATTATGGAAGTAAATTTTGAATCATTATCAAAATGTCATTTTAAGTGAAATAATACAATGAAACAGCACATGACAGTTAGGTGCCATAAAGACCACTTATAAAAGGTTTAGTATTTCTTACACCATAAATATATATATAAGGAATGTACCTTCTCTGAATTAAACCCTACGCAGAAGTCTGATTCTTCCTGTAACTGTGGATATTCGTCTTAGGTTTCACCATATTTTCACATTTTTTGTACAACCCTATGCTGTTTCCTCTCTTTTAGTGTGCAAATTAATTTTACTAAGCAGAAAGAGGTAAAAGAGTACTGAAGAAAAGGCTTTCATTACCTTTTAGTATAAAAATTAAATTTAGTATTTTAAATCTCTTTGTTCCTGAACCTGTACCTTACAATACTTACACTTCATTTCAAACTTTCTTACATTCTTGGTTTTAGCATTTATACTATTTATATTTGTGTTAGTAATGAGTTATTATAGCTCTTCTGTTCTTAAAATTCTTATTTATCACAATAAATTCGCAAAGTCTAGTGACGCTAAGAGTGGCCTACAGATTTGTGGCATTAGGGTTAAAAGATAAATTATTCTAATTTCTACCACCTTTTGAAGCAGCATATTATGCAGTGCAGTACAGAAGTTCTTCATTTCTGACTCGCCTTTTTTTTTTTTTCCAGATTAAATTAAAATGTCAAGTATGAGAGTATACTGTAATCACATATTGCTGTATTTAATAGTATAATATATAATGAAGTGTAATGTAAAGAATACTTTATTATTTATCCTGTTATATTTAGCATTTGGTGTTATTTGCGATAAGTCTTGGAAAATGATTACCTGAAGGTGTAGGAATGATTTTATATTTTCAGATCTGTGGAATTTTTTAGATCTGACAGACCATAATAATTGTTAATTGGATATTTTCAAATAAAAGATTTATATAAATTTAAAATAGCAAATTGCTGCATGTAGTTTTGATACACGTTATTAGTTTTGTGAAAATGTTTCATCTCTAAAAAGGGATATGTAATAATGGCTATAAATTATAGCTGAAAGGAAAAAAGACAAAAATAATTAGTGCTGAAGCATTTTGATGTAATTTTTTCATTTTTTTAAATTAAAAAATTTTGAAGTTATAAATAAATTTTAGTTTGAGTCGCATTGAGTTATTTCATAGCAATACAAATTATTTTAAGTATTTGTAGCCCAGTAGTGATCAAAGCCACTAAATGCTGGTAGTTTAATGGGGGTTTAAATCCCAGCAAGCAGGCTGCTCCAAAACCATTTTCAGTTTTCTCCATTATAATATTAATATAAGTCAATTTCTTTTAAAAATTCTCCATCAGTGGCATGCCATGATGTTCACCTAAGAGGGCAAGGTATGAAGAAAAATTATAATCCTCTCAAAAATGTCCATAACAGTTCCAGATGATTTTGGACCTCGGTGGATGTGATTCTTATAGAGAAGTGAGGTTCAATACCATTGTTTATTTATGATATCGGAAATAATGGTCCCCTCATAACTGGTTATCTTGACAGGATATACTGTATTTTAAATATGGAAACTAATGATTACACTAATGCTTAATATAACCTAAATTTTTTTTAAAAGCAAAGAAGAAAGAAAAATCAAAGTTATAATGGCATAATATGTAATTTTTTAGTCTGATAGATGTTATAAATAATTAAAAGTATTTCTTCCTCACAAAGATAATAAAGCCTGCAAAACAGATTATTTCTCAGTTCCCATATTATTATTCATCTTGACATTGTATAATATTCCACTTTGAAATGCTAGGCTTTATAATATTTCATGTTTGTAGGGATGAAAACATACAAGGTAGATTTAGGGTGGGAACTGGAAATTTTGCTGCTTGATGATATCTCAGCAGCTCAAAAATTCTGTCACTCATTGCCTTCCTAAGTTGGAGTTTAAATTGCACTAAAGCTCGCCTCTAGTACTTGTCAGTTTCTGAGATAAACTGTAATTTTAGTTGGAGCACACAGATAAGTGAAAACACTTAATGGTGTACACTGGCACCAGTGAAACCAAGTTTCAGTGGACAAGTCTTATTTAAAAAATAAATATGCTTTACAAATCAATTATAACTTCTGAATGCATGCCTGTATTTCTCCATCACTTTGACAGAAATTAAGACTCTTAAGGAAAGAAAAGTCCCCAATCCACATGTGAAAGCTTAGTCTTCAGGTAGTGCAATGAATTTGTAAGAGCAGGTAAGATGCTTTGTTTCTGAAAGTACTAAAAGTGATTACCTTGATCGTGCACATCTAATGCTTGTGACCTTTCACTGAAGAGCCCCTGCAGACTTGAGCAATGTAACTAAATATTAGGGACAAAAATTGCCACTTGTACAGACCTTTTGTTTGTTCTCATCTTATTATAGGATAGGATTCGGGGGGAAATTTTCTTGCCCAGTCACATTCTGCTTTACAGTTAGAATTGCATCAGCAGGGCATCGTGGTCAGAAAGCATTAAACTCTTCTCTCTTTGTTTTTGAAGCTATACTTCTCTATTAAAATTTCTTTCATAATTTTTGAATGAAATTGTAAGTCCACCTGGAGCCCCAAATAAGGCAAGGTCTGATATTCAGGCATGAAAGTTTTCCGCGTTTTCGCGGAATTCCGCTTTTTTTAACGTCACCCGGGCTGTTTCTGAGATCGATGCAGAACCGTTGAGAATCGCACCCGGCAAATGTGTGTGTGGGGGGGGGGGTAATATATATATATATATAATCTCTAAAACTTGTCATTGTCTGAAAATAGGCAGTAATATATAACATAAATATGTATATTAGTGTGTTGTAATGTTGTCTACAGTATTCATGTATCAACTGTTATATTAAGTTACATAAAGAGCATCTTAAAGAAGGTTAATTCATTACAATCTCTTGGTGATTTTTTTTTTACAAGTGGAAGATAAAATTAATAGCAAAATAGTAAGTACAAGTATTATTTTAGTTTAATTATATGCATATGCTTAATACTTTTTATATTAAAAGGTTGATATTTTATTAAAATGTGTTTTTTTAGCTCGCGCGTGCGCATTTAGTTTTTGTGTAATTATGTTGTTCAGCTTTTTTTGGCAACTTGCACTTTCATGCCTGGATATTGGTACTTACGTATTATGACGACTACCTAGATATCTCGCCAAATCCGGCGACCTTTGTATGTTATACAGGTTAAGCCTAACATTGGTTATAAACGGGATTTGAACGTGAGCCCTTCGGCACGGCAGTCGGCGACGCTAACCACTATACCGGTTGGGCGGCTATAAAAAAAGGTTAACCCTAATATAGGTTATAGAGGGCACTGAAATAAAGAGTATTATCTTGCACTAGTCCCGCATTTGCTATTACCACAGCTTTTTTTGCTACATTTACACCGATTATTACGTTTAGGTGAAACACATGAAACTTTTTGCGATTATTTTTTCTGCATGGATATCAACATTTTTCAACTTCCTTCAAATGAGGAAGATTTTCTTTTAACCAGTTTTAAGTTAACTATATTGTGCTGCCATCTGTTATTTAAAGTTAACGCTAAATGCCTCTCAATTTTTTAAAAATTTGTACGCATATTATGTATCAAAAATATAATTTATTTATGTAACTTTCACTGAAGCTTATTCAGAAGTAAGTTTAATAATTGTTAATTATCATTTACAGTAGTAAAAATAAAAAAGATTAATTTTTTCTATTCGTATTTGGTATATCATTTTTTTATATGTATATATATATATATATTCGGGATTTTAGTATTTTAAATTTTTGTTCTCTTATAATTGGGGCTTTCATTTTTAAAAGAATTTAAATTAATTTGCTTTGATGAAGTTCTTTTATTTAATTTATAAACATAAACTAAAAAATGCAAATGAAGATTTTTATCTCCAAATGTCGCCAAGGTAGTCGTCATAGTACGTAAGTACCCTGATATTTTACTTCTTTTATTTAACTATTTATTTATCATGAATTTAATAATTTGTTAAAGCCTTATTTATGTCTTTATATTTTATTTAATTTTAATTTAACTTTAAGTATTTCTGTTATTAGTTATTTTGTTATTTTCTTAGTTATTTTATTTGTTTACTTTTTCCCTTCTTCCTGTTAGCTTTCCATAGGGCTCCCTGTTTCTGATTTTAGAAATTAAGCCCTGTCCTATGGTTCTAAACATTTTCCCACTTCTAATTATATTGTGCAGCTATAATGTATCAGCTCTAGTGCCAGTCCTTGATGAGATCGACCTTTTAAATTTATTCTTTTTGCTTTTGAAAATAAGGTAGAAAAATGATCAAAAACCATAGAACTGTAATACTGACAGCTATTTAACACATTACATTGAAATGTCTTCAGAGTTCGTATGTGAATGCTTCAAAATGGTTTCTTAGATGGGGA
The DNA here is from genome assembly GCA_000611955.2 of Stegodyphus mimosarum. Classification (NCBI taxonomy): domain Eukaryota; kingdom Metazoa; phylum Arthropoda; class Arachnida; order Araneae; family Eresidae; genus Stegodyphus; species Stegodyphus mimosarum. Next base: position 44,512 of record KK112242.1, on the reverse strand, counting down.
ATCATTTTCCAACCCAGAAGTGTAAAGTTCTAGGAAAACTAAGGCTATAGTCCAATTTGAAAAGTAAGTGTATTATCTGGTCAAACTTAATGTTCAAAATGGTAGCCTTCAGCATCGATGTATTTCTGTGTACAAGCAGTGACCTATTCCGTCCTTTACCCCAAAGTGTCCAGTGGGACTTTTGTGCACACTGCTTAAATCTCATCCCAAAGTGTTTCAAAGTTACATGGTTTACCCAACTTTTACTGTGTCCCATAAAAAAGATCGAGTGGCATAAGGTCTGGAGAGCATGTATGAAGCTCAGTTGGTCCCCTGTGTCCTATCCACTGGCATGCTGCATTCTGACCCAAGTATGCTTACACATCCCTATGACAGTGCAGAGGAGTGCTATCTTATTGGTAATAAAACTTGGAATTACTGTACATTGCAAAGTGGCAAGGAAAATGGAATCAGCAAGCATCGTTAGGTACTTTTCTCCAATTACAGTAGCTTTGAAATAGAAAGGCCCAATGAGACCCTAAGAGAACCTAATCACACCACACATTTACAACGGGAAAATTCACAGCCTTTCCAACAGCAATGTAGAGACTATCTTATACCCAGTACATGCAATTATGCTTATTGATAGTTCCATCAAGTTTAAATTGTGCTTCATCTGATCAAACAATGCTATCCATAAATCTTGGTTCATATGTTCTTATGAATCCATTCACAAAACTACCTGACTGCTGCTTGAGACCATAGCTGCTCGATTTTTTTATTAGAAGCAATAAAAGATAGGATGTACCATCGTAAACCCTTAACCTTGACACACTTTGGGAAGAGATTCAAATGGTGTTTGAAAAAATCCCATTGGACATTTTATTGGTTTGGCAACTAAGTAATTGCGGATTTCACTCATAGATGGCTTCAGTTGAATTTTTAGGTTTGCAAACGTAGTACAAATGTAAAACACATTTTCTTATTTGATAGTTGGCAATTCAGCTGTGAATCAGTAAAAAAAGTTTTTTGATCGGTTGCGTAGTTTTCGTTTGGCGTTCATTGAAAAATGGAAAATCAAAAGGAACATTTTCGTCATATTTTGCTATTTTATTACCGTAAAGGGAAAAACGCATCGCAAGCTCATAAAAAGTTATGTGCTGTTTATGGTGACGAAGCCATAAAAGAACGGCAGTGTCAAAATTGGTTTGCCAAATTTCGTTCTGGTGATTTTTCACTCAAAGATGAAAAACGCTCTGGTCGTCCAGTTGAAGTTGATGACGACCTAATCAAAGCAATAATTGATTCGGGTCGTCACAGTACAACAGAGAGAGGATTGCAGAGAAGCTTCATGTATCACATACATGCATTGAAAAATCACTTAAAACAACTTGGCTATGTTCAAAAACTCGATACATGGGTTCCTCACGAACTGAAATGCATTTAACGTAACGCACTAGCAGCTGCGATTTGCTAAAGAAACATAATGAAAATGATCCATTTTTAAAACGACTGATAACTGGCAATGAAAAATGGGTTGTTTACAACAATATCGAGCGGAAAAGATCGTGGAGCAGACCGGGTGAACCAACTCAAACAACATCAAAAGCTGATATTCATCAAAAGAAGGTTTTGTTATCAGTTTGGTGGGATTACAATGGAATTATCTACTTTGAACTCTTACCACCCAACCGAACGATCAATTCTGATGTCTACATTGAACAACTAATGAAATTAAACAATGCAGTTGAAGAAAAGCGGACCAAATTGACAAATCGAAAAGGTGTTGTATTCCTTTCATGACAATGCAAGGCCACACACATCTTTGGTCACGCGGCAAAAATTATTGGAGCTTGGTTGGGATGTTTTGCCACATCCACCATACAGTCCTGACCTTGCACCATCTGATTACTTTTTGTTTCGATCTTTAGAAAACTCCTTGAATGGTAAAAATTTCAATAATGATGATGATGTCAAATCATACCTCATTCAGTTTTTTGCTAATAAAAACCAGAAGTTTTATGAACGTGCGATTATGATGCTACCTGAAAGATGGCAAAAGGTCATTGATCAAATTATATGAATTACATTATAGAATAAAGTTATTTAGTTCCGTGAAAAAATTGTCTTTAATTTTCTAAAAAAAATCCGCAATTACTTAGTTGCCAACCCAATAGTATGAAGTACAGAATCAGTCATGACTCATTCCCAGAAATATATTAGCTTTGAAGGCCGCCATTTTGAACATTTACCTTAAACAGAGTTTGGAACATTAGCTTTGACTAGGAAGGACACTTATTTTTCAAACTGGATTATAACCTTGTCCCCCCCCCCAGAAATATAACCTTGTAGGTTGGAAAATAAATTTTCCATGATAGTTCAAAGTGTATATGCATTGTTGTAATGTACCCTGTATTTAACTTTGAATTCTTTCACACATCACAAAAACGCTTTCATGAACTAAATTATAGTACTAAGTTCAATTAATTTCATTGAAAAAATCATAGTCAGTTCTTAACAGCATGTATAAGAAAGCTAAAGGAACAGATGAATGTTAGCTAATTTTTCTTGTGTAGAGGCAGTGTAACCCAAGAGCATATAATTGGTGCAAAAAATCTGCTTAATTTGGAAGGTGTACATTCTTAAAAGAATTGAAATGGTGTTTCATTCAATATTTTTAAATGTTCGATAAAAATTTACTTCAAAATGTTATTACCTAAAATGTTAAGATGCTAGCCTAGTCCCTCTATTATATTGACAGAATCACTGTCTTTCAAAAAGGCATTGTGAGTCAAATATCTTTTGCCCTAATCAATGGCCTAAATGCCAAAGTTAATGATCAGGGCAAATAGCTTTTGTCCTAATCAGTTAACCAGTCCGATACTTATGTATTAACTGCTTGTGGTAATTTTGTTTTCTACTGAGGGAACTTGCTTAGAGATCTAGATATTAAGATTTGGTTGTTTTTTAAATAATAATTTTTCAAGAATAGTTCTTTTAATCTGTTCACTACATTCAGCTCTTGGTGAAATTTGTCTTGTTTCTTTCTAGTGAGTTTCCTGCTTATTCTTGTTTATATTTTTCTTACTTATCTGTATGTTGTTTTCAGGGTTATATTTTCAAAATATAATTACTTGAGTAAGCATAATTTAATTGTATCAGAATTCTCACTTGTTTGACAATATTCCACACTTCTGAAAAGAAGTAAGTCCCCCCCCCCTTTTTTTTTTGGACAAATCGCTGATAGTATCAAAAAATGAAAATTTTTAATTTAAAAAAGTGCAGAACATGTCAAAAGTTAATAAAATACGATTAAACATGTTGCTAAAAGCATAGACTGAGGGCATGAGTAGCTCAGTTGTACATATTTACCAGCAAGTTATACCCATATTTTATAAGCAAAATTCTTTGAAATAGTCAAATATGAAGAATCATATTTTACAATCTGAGTAATTTTTGAGGAATTAATAGCATGCATAGTACAGACATGAAAAATGAATTGTTAAAGTTTTAATTAATTTTACTTATTTAAAATTATGTTCATACATATCCAGAAGATTTGTATGATAATATATGTCCATATTAGTAACATTTTAAATACCATATCATCAAAAATATTAGAAAAATCACAATTTTTGACATCTTTCCTAATACTTAACATAGCAAATTTATTTAATCTGTCTACATATTTCTTTAATGAAAGCAATTTTTAATTAGCTTTAATTTACTAAAGAAATATTGAGGGCTGGCTGAAATATAAAGAATATGCAAGCAGTATAAAGAAAATCTTTATCTTAGTTAACACATAAGGGCAAAATTCATTTTAATTGTCGCTTGATATGTATTGTAATATAGCTATTAAATCATATGCATTTCAAATTAATATATTTACCCTCCAACTATCCAAAAGTTTGGACCCTAAAATTCCAGTGAAGTTTCTTGGTCATTTGGTCTGAATAAATTGATCATATGTGCAAAGAGCTGATGGTTATAGTCAGAGAATGGAACATTACAACTGTAAAAGAACTTTTTTATTACTACATGAAAAATCTTTAGAGATGATTTAATGATGTCTTTCTTATTCACCTAATGTCTTCCATGCCACCTGAAGGTCTGCCCTCTTTGAGTCCTTTTCTGCATTTTATTTAGTGCTTTACAAGTGGAGCTGAATATCTAGAATATGACTTTTCTAACTTGCATGTTAAAGGCTAATTATAGCTGCTTTTTATTACTCATATCCTCAGTGCACTTTTTCAGGTTCCATTACATTCTGTGAAGTTTAGCACTAACAACATTTATGTAACTAAACAGGGGCTTTGTCACTGAAGGACTATTGTTTTCATTTTGTAATTTTCTGTTGGAAACATTAAAAGTCTGAATCACTTTTCAAACTATTGCCACCAAATATTGCAGCTCTATTATATTTAAAGAAATTAAATAATGAAGAATCTGCATAAATGTATGTATATTTCTTCCAAATGTGATAAAACAACGGAACCTAGAACCATCCAGTTTTGAATAATGTACATTTCCACCCGAATATGCGCATCTGAAAGCCCAGATGTGAAATTTGTTTTATAATCTATTTCATATTTAGAAAAACTTCAATGAATTTTTGATGAACAAACTCAAATGATTTAAAAGTGAGCAGTGGCAACACTCTATGGGGGGGGGAACTTTTATCTCCAGCGCGTGGAACTGTGGTTCAGAAATTCTAAAGATAGACTCATTTTAAAATTATTTTGCGATATTGCTTTTGACTGAATTTTATAGTTTAAGTGCGAAGAACGGGATATTTAATAAATAAAGGTAACACGCAAAATGTTATAAAAATGCTCCTTTAGACGTAATTTAAAATCTGAAGCCTTTCAGTTTTTTTTTTTTTTCCTCTGCATTTCACCCCAAATTTTATCTGTTCCATACCATTTCTGTAGTCTGTGAGGCATTTCAAGGTCGTACTAACCCTCCTCTCATTTATAATCATGACGTGTGTTATCACAGCATACAGGAAATTAGGCAATTTTAGCAAATTAGAGTGAGTATATGATATTTTTTCTGATTTTTTTCTGAGTATATGATATTTCACTGCCTTGGTTATGTGGCATGGTTTGGGAATGGAGAATCTTAAAGTGCCTATTTTACAGTAACAGACTGTAAAAGTAGACATAATAACAATTTATGCCATTAACAGTTGTCAAAAAATTACATTCAAACCTTCTTTCTGACAAAATCCTTAAATATGAAATTAGGTCTGAAATAAGTAAGACAAGCTGTGATTGGTGAACCAGATTGGCTTTGATAACACAACATATGATACAATGTTTTATGAATGAAACAGTTATAAACTAATTAAAATTTATTTTTGTTTGCTCATTTAGTTAATTATGGCTTATCGCAAAATATGCAAGAGCTATCTACCTGAAGGGAAGGAAGCTTTCTAGTTTTTTCCTCTAAAGATTAATTATAGGCTCATATTTTTGTGGAAATGTGCTGATTTAAATTTTAAAAATTAATATATTTGTTTTCCATTATTATGATTACATGCTGGTTTAAGTAGAAATTAATTATTTTATCTTGTATATATATATAAATTTAAATTCATACAAATCTTATTCATTAAAAATAATTTTATAAATTAGTAATTATTATTAATTAGTACATCATTTGAATACTTTTTAGTTTTTTACCAGTTGCCTTCACTAAGCAGCTTCTGTCACCAGCAAAGCAAAAACTATTTTCTGTTTGGCCCTTATATTAATGCAATTTTAACGGAGTGCTCAATGGGTTTCTATTTTTTTACGAATTTGCCTTTAAAAAAATAGATGTGCTAGTTTGTTCCAATGTATGCAGTAAAGCTTATAAGAAATTTTGCTTTCATGTAACTTAATACATATTTAAATTTGCTTTTACTTTTGTAGGAGAAAAAGATCTAAGTCCTTGCCTTGATGATAATTTTCTTCTTATGTTCTTGCGAGCAAGAAAATTTGACTGCTCTTCAGCTACAAATCTTATAAAGAAATATTATTCTGCCCAATTGAATTATCCAAGCATGTTCAGAAATTACACACCAAAATCATGCATGAATGTTATGAAGTGTAATCTTCATTATTTCTTGCCATACAGAAGTCCAGATGGCTGTGCTGTTTTATTGTCAAAATTTGGTAAGAAATGATATTAATAATTTTAACATCTAGATAGATTTTTCATGTTTTCTTGTCTCTTTGATTTTTTAAATATAAAAACAATTTATGACTTCTGAAAATTTACTCATCTAGCTCATTTTTCTGCCTGATGTAAATAGTTGTTATCTTAAAAACTGATATGTATTTTAAAGTCATTTTTGTAATTTGCATGTAGAAAATCGTGTTTAAAACTAAGACTCTAAAACGTTTTCAATTTTTTTTAATTATTTAGTCTTTAAAAAGTGAGACGTTAAATTTTTTATTCATAGTTCAGTATTACCAGTGTATTGCAATTTTATCAAATTTTTAATTAATCTGTATCTATATATGTATCATATTTATTTTGATTTATATATTAAATACTTATTTATGAGCTATAGAGGCAATTAAAAGAATTATTGCTAGTAATAATTAAATATTTATTATTAGCAGTAAAGGCAGTTGAAATATCTGTTGTAAAATAAGTTTTATCATAAATAAATCATCATTATAGAGCAAATATGGAGAATTTATTGAGAAGTCTTTAATTTTTTCCCTGTGCATTGCCAATTGTCTTGCAAAATATGACTGTTCTATGTACTTTCTGACCATTTCTTGATTAATGAATGTATCATTTATAAGCTGTTAGTTTAATGAAATGCAAGTAAATAATTTCTTTTTGCAAAATATTTTAAATCAAAATTTCCAGTTAAAAGAATATTCCACTTTAACTTTTGTCAGGCGTTCTTTTTTTTTTTCTAAAGTACAGTTTTCATATCACATTAAATTTAATAGAAGCAACAGAAGCTGCAATTTTAATAATTTAGAAAATTCAACTTTTATATGGTTTATTTTCAATAAAAATATTCATTGAATCTTTAAAGACAGTCCTACAGATTCCTCTTCTTTAGCATAAAAAATTTCATTAGGTGGATTACATATCTATGAAATCTTTCATATTTTTTAAAATTTCAGATTTAATGGAAGCAGTAAAATCAGTTTTTTAAAGTATCTAACAAGTTTCATATCTTACAATTTAAATATTTACTAACTGTCAATATGTGTTCAACACATTTATAGAATTCAAACCATTGCACACCTACAGGAATTTTGCATTCAATAATTTAAAAATTATCTTGCGAAATTCTGACTCCTTTTTTATAGAGCTAACATATATATATATTTATGGCAGGCACTTGCCTTTTCGGCATATTTTATTTTATTGTGGAGGCATCTAATAGGTAGCCACCATTTCCTACTGTGAAGAGACAGACAATTTACATCCATACCTTCTCCAGGATTCGGGCCTTTCGATATCGCAGTCGGCTGCCCTAATCACTATACTTTATGGGAAGCACATAATTAAATATAGAATATTGTAAATTATTAAAGATGTCACATTTATATATCTAATATCAAGTACTTATGTATTGGTGCACCTACCTTGGTGTATTTTAACAGTGTTTTTTTCCCCTACACACATACATATTATTTTATGCATATTTTACATTTTAATTAGGTATGTATCTTAAAAATCAATCCATACACCTACTTACTTATCTAGTGGGATTTTGTTTCCTTTGTACTGGTAAAAATTTTATGAGAGTCATTTTAAGAATAGCTTCACTTTAAGAACAGGTTCAAAGAAACTGCTTTCTTCAGCATTAAGATACTATATTTTGGTTGAAATTTTTCAGCAGTATTTTCCATTATTGACAAATCTCACAAATACATAACTTGAATTTAAGATAAAAAAAATATCATGATAAATAATATAAAAACAATTATAACTTGGAATACAATAAAAAAATGCATACAAAAATTTTGACATTGTTTATTAAAACTAAAGAAATATTATGTGCATTGTACCAAAGTATAGCATATTTTAAAGTTATTGGCATCTTCTACTAAGATAGTTTGTCTAATATGTAAGTAGCTATATGCACAGTAATATAAGTATTTTAACAAATTTTAAGTATAAAACGACTGAAGTCATTTTGTGCATATTGTTATTAAAGCACGGGAAATAACTAAACTCATTTTATGTAGGGTGTTATTAAAGTGTGGGAGACAACTAAACTTGTTTTCTGCAGATTGTTATTAAAGTGCAGGAGATAACATAACTCATTTTCTTCAAATTATCAATGGATTATTGTTATCAGTAATCTCTCCCCCCCTGCCTTTTATATATATATATATATATATAGTGGCATTTTTGGAGTGAATTTCTAAAATGGATCATGATAGAATAGAATGTGATGATGAACAATTATAAGCTGATAGTTTTTTAAATTAATTAGCATTAGTAATTTAAAATTAAAAAGTATCAATGTGTTGTTGCCCGATCATGGTCCCAATTGCAAGCATACATAGGGGCATACATATTGGACAGGATCACAATGCTAACCCATACCATGGTACTGCATCTCGGATATCTTGGACATTTTCCTGGATATTTTATAGATGATAAGCAATACCACTCTCATGCCAGATCAACTGCCATTTGCAAGCTGATAACGGATTGAAGCTACTCTCATCTGAGAACATTATGCAAACCCAGTCGTGTACAGTCCAACTGCAGTGTTCACAACACCATTACAAATGGGCAGTATGCTGCTGTTTTAACAATGAGACAAATACGAGAGATATACAGGCATATAGTTCTCCTCCTCCCAAATTTCAGGCTACAAATTTTGGACAGATCCACTATCCTGTAACAGCAAAAAATACCTTTGCCACAGTTGACCTGTAATGCACCAGTTTATTTTTGGTGATAGGGCAATGTACCTCTTCTGCAGGCATCCATCAACATTACATACATTATCAACACTATATAGACTATCAACACTATATACTGTCAACATCGGCTAACATTAGAAAAAGGCAACAAAGTATGATTCTCTAGAGGGAGACTTTCTGTGGACATGAGGAAACACACATTAGAACCCATTATGGGAACTAGGAATACTAAGATAAATAATTTGTGACAATGTCATGTATGCTTCATCAAGAAAATATGCAGTGTAATGTGTAAATTTTGCAATGTACCCTTGTACAAAGGAAAGGGCTTTGAAAGATATCGCACTTTAAAACAGTATTAAAATTTTTTATTTTTGAGAAAGTGTTCTTGTTTTTTTAATTTTTAACTATGGTTTTGTCTCGAAGCAGAATTAATTTTGCACACTAATTGCAAAAATCGGCCACTGTAATTTGAGAGTTTAAGATGTATATACCTGCGTAAGATATTTGTAAAATGTGCATGTAAATTCGCTTAAGATGTGTTAATTTTGTTCAGATAAATTAGTATACTGTCTACAAAAGTATGAATATATTTTTATCCAAAATTTGTAATAGCACAATTTGTATAGAACAGGTTATATTTAATAAATCAGAGACAAGCATTACATATTAAATATATTCAATAACAATTTTGACTTTTATTCTGTTAATTCCAATGAATTTGCTACTGACAATATATTACCAAATTTCTAAAAGTGTGATACTTCTCTGTAGCTTTAATTAAGTAGAGCTTCTGATTTTAGATTTATTTCAGAATGTTTTTATTATGAGAGAAAAAATTTTATTTTTCTACACTGATAAATTCTAGCACAAATCGTAATTCTCTTTTAATTGAAAGTATTCACCTTAGTAGTTCTAGACTGTAAGAGTTTCATAAATTTTCATATTAAAATAAATTTCTTATTAAATTCAGGATCATAAAACTATCAGAAACAAAAGTCTAAACATGAGGTGTAGCTGTCAAAGGCTAAATCAAAAATCTGGCTTATTGCAAAAAGCATTGTCATTTTGGTACGTGCAAAGTGAATTGGAAAATTATCTACTACATTAGTAACATTGTGATCAGTAACATAATATTTTTGCACTCTTCACAATAATCCATATTTTTCAATTAGCCTAATGGCATTGTATATTTTATTTCATCTTTATATATGCCACCATCAAGATTGAACAATTAGAAGAAACACTTTTTAATGAGAGTAGAACACCAGTAGATAATGAGAGCAGAAGATATTAATAGACTTATCTTGTACTTAATTAAAGGTTCAATTTTAGCATCTTTATCCTTTGATATATTCTTTTGTTACGCTTATCTACAAATTGACTACTGCTACTCTTACTCTTCCTTCTATCAGGCCATTTTAAATAAGGAATATTTTTTGTCACAAGGAAACAAGTCATTAATGAAGTATAAATAATTTTTATTTTGTTTCTGGATATGTAATATAATTTCAGTAATGTGTAACTTCATTACACTGCTCTTTTTTTCATTATCATTATTAGGAAAATGGGATCCTAAACTTTTATCATGTGAAAACCTTTTGAAATTTAACTTGATGTGCAATGAAATGGCTATTCAAAACCCTGTTACTCAAATCTGTGGTGTAATTACAATAGCTGACATGAAGGATTTTTCATGGTCACATTTATGGCAAATTCCAGTTTCTGATGTGCGATGTTTTGTTAGCACATTGCAGGTAATTATTATATTTTTTGTATATGTATGGAAAGAGTAAAATACAAAATTAGAAGATCCCTTCCACTTTAAAGCATAAAAACAATGTCAATATTTTTAATATAGATGTAAATGAAAAGTGATTATTTTATATTTAATGAAAACAGTGCCTATCAGAATTCACTCTATGTAATGCATTCCCTGTATATATACGTTGTGTGATTCAAAAGTTCAAGGACTGAGTCTATGACATAAAATTTTTTGCAGTAGTGAATCGAATCGAACACTAATATTCCGCAACTATCGTGCAGAGGGCAACATCTCTGGATCGATTACACCATATTGCCATAAAGGCACATAACATGAATGCAATCATGATAAGTATGACCTGGAAAGGAGTACCAGTGAGTGGAGGTGAAGGGCGGCAAGAGGATCATAAAAAGATCCGGCATCGCAAATAAGGAAGGGCTGGAGCGTATGAAAAAGCAAGTCAATAAGTTTAGTAAAATTAACTGGCAGTGGTTTAAAGTAAGAAAATCTCCTCATAATGTAAGAGAATACAATGCAAAACAAGTACAATGAAAGACAAAACAAAAGCAAAAATAATATGGAAGGAAAATGTGAAAAATATCTAGGTGATAGGAAGATCAGTCTTCTTGTGATTTGCGGTAAATGGCCTTAGATCATGGTCCTCTTCAAGTATTTTTTGCAGTACTGCAATTACCCTTTTCTAAAAGTGGTTTATCCCAAATCACGTGGTCGAAAGCTCATGGCAACAGCGTTTTTGGTAGTACGATGCATTTAGTAACTGGTGATAGAAAGAAATTGTGCTACGGAGACTTTCAAAATGTTGAAGCATGTGTCCGGAAGTGAAACATTATCGAGAACGCAAGCTTTTGAGTGGCATCGTCATTTCAAAGAAGGCAGAGAAAGTGTCGAAGACAACGAATGCTGTGGCCTTCCGATGACTTCGTGCACCAATGAAAACATCAAAAAGGTGTCTGTGGCAGTATGTGCGAACAGGCATCAAACAACTTTCCCAGTAGCAGAATCCAGTTGGGATATCAGAGGCCATATGTCAGCAGATGCTGACTAAGAATCTTAACATGCATAAGGTGTGCCAACACATCATTCTCCTCATTTTAAATGTAGACTAAAAGGGAATTTGAATGGAAATGTCAGACGACTTAATCTGAGCTGTTGACAAAGATCCTTCCCTACTTGGCAGAATTGTAACTAGAGAGTACAATCTGTCTATCATGAGAAAAGCTCTCGCCAGTTAGTCTGCAGCTGTCTGTTGTTGAAGGAACGAGCCTTGGCCCATTTTCCATAGGGGTGTCTTGAAGATTTACTTTTCAGTTTGCCATCTTGGCGCATTTACAGATAAATTGGCAACCCTTGGTTCGCCCCTATTTGAAATATACTAGCCTTGTTGCTATAGTGACTGCCACCTACCATACACTGTGGCAGGAGCTGTTCTTCTTGTAGACAGACAGTAGAAATGGTGTTTTTTGTATGACCTGCAAACCAAAAGCATCCACAATGTGGAAATCACCACGATCTCCACGGAAGCAGATAATCACTCTAAAGGAAAAGTCATGCTAGAGGTATTCTTTTATATCCAGCACATTGTGCATCTGGAATTTATTCCTGAAGGATGCACTGTGAAAAAAGAACTCTACACCGAAATCCTGCGTTGCTTGCGTGAGTTGATGTGGAAGAAGAGACCAAAAATGTGAGTTGAGCAGTCATGAGTGCTGTTGCATGACAATGCTCCTGCTCATCGATCTCTACTCATCAATGACTTTCTTGCAAAAATAAAAACAACTGTTTTGCTTCATCCTCGTTACTCACCTAATCTTGCACCCTGCAATTTTTTCCTATTTCCTGAACTGGCAAGGGGCTTGCAGGGTCGTCGATTTCAATCTTTAGATGAAGTTAAATGTGCACTGCAGGCTGAATTAAAGGGCATGGTGAAAAATGGATTCCAGAATGCTTCAATGAACTTTACAGGCACTGTCAAAAGTGTGTTGTTTCACAAGGGTCTTGTTTTGAAGAAGGATGTGTTTCTCAAATTTAATTTACAATATTTTTTACGTTACAGACTCAATCCAGGAACTTTTGAATCCTACCTCATATTATTTCCAAAGTTTTACTGAAACTGCAGTAAAACAGATTGAGAAAGTTATCAGCTTTGTTAATTATAAACTGTTGGACTTTATTAGAGTATTCAATGCAGATTAGATGCATTCTGATTTTTTTTTTTTTTTTTCTTTTCAGACGGTGAAAATAAAAATGTGTGAAGCACTTAAATATTATTTAAAAAATAAATAACTTTTTTTATAAATAACTTGGAAAAAGGGAGAAAATATAGCATTGTGCTTAAAAGGTAATGGATAAAATTTAGCTTATTGTCTGAAAAGCATGTCAAAACTCAAGTTAAGAACATCTCAATTTCTAACACAAAATATTTTTGCCAAGATGACCTGGAATTGTTGCTTCCTTAAGCTTTGGTACCTCTTTGTCATTCATTTTAAATTTGAATCATTAAATATAAGCCCAATTTATATATTTCTAAACTTTTAAGAGTTGCTTGCTGTTGATTCTTTTACATTCATGTAACTGGTTGAGGATGTCATTCCTAATGTGTCGCAAGAAAGCACTCGTATTAAAAGGATTACATAAAATAATTACCGTATTTTATGGACCATAAGATGCACTTTTTTCTTCAAAAAATTGCCCCCAAAATTCAAGTGCATCTTATACTCAAAATTAATATAAAAATATCCAGTGTTTCATTTAAAATTCCCACCAGTCTTAAAAATAGCCATATATTCGATGCCGCGGGAAACCTATCTGTATGTGACAGCATTGAATTCAACTGACAAAACTGTTTCCCTCCCGCCCTGCCATCACAAACTCAGAACATTGTCTAGCCTAGGTGCATCTTATACTTGAAATTAATATAAAAATATCCAGTGTTTGATTTAAAATTCCCACCAGTCTTAAAAATACCCATATATTCGATGCTGCGGGAAACCTATCTGTATCTGGCGAAACTGTTTCCTTCCCACCCTGCTGTCACAAACCCAAAACATTGTCTAGCCTATAATGCATCATTGCAGTCTATGGTGCCAGTGAACTTGAAAGTGGGTTATCGGTAGCAGTACAATATTTTTGTTGGTAGCTAGTTTTGCAATGGAAAAAAAATAAAAGGTATTCATATGATGTGGGCTATAAAATGAAAGCAGTAGCATATGCAGACGAACATGGAAACATAGCAGCTGAGCAGCACTTTGGTCCTCCACCAACAGAAAAAATCATTCACGATTGGCAGGCTAGTTAAAAAGAACAGAAAAAAAAATGAGGAAGGAAAATGGACAAATAGAGGGCTGTATGCAAAATGGCCAAAACTAGAAAATGATGTATTGAAAGGAATTCAAAGATACTGTCAAAATGGCATTAGAGTTAATATAAAAATGATTCAAATACATGCTCATGAGCTAGCACTATAGTGGAACTTAACAGACTGTAATGTCGAGTTGGTTGGTGCTACAGATTTATGAAGCACCATGAACTTAGCATGCAAACCAAAACCAAAATATCTCAGAAAATTCCACAAGAGTATGAAGAGAAAATATTATCTTTCTATTGCTTTATTATTCAACATCGAAAGTGTGGCCTTAACTACTAATGTTCAGACTAAATTATGATTAAGAACACCAAAAATTACAAACAAGTAACTAAGTTTATTGTATTTTATTTTTCAGCTATCAAAATGAGACGCTACTAGAATAAAAACATTTAGGAACCAAAACCAAAGTAATTATGAATCAAACCTCGTTGTCATTCAGCATAAATAAATATAAATATGGACTACTTGTTGCCATTCAGCATATAAGAAATATAAATATGCATAATAACAAAATGTTAAAATTAATTTTATGAAAAAATTAAACACATGAAAAAATATAAAATACTTGAAATAAAAAATGATTATTTTTCCTGCAATAACTGGGTCACTACAAAAGAAAACCAGTGTGGAACTAAGCCGAATAATGAATATGGACGAAACTCCTCTAACATTTGATGTGCTGAGTAACAGAATTATTGCCATGAAAGGTGCTAAAACTGTAACTATAAAAACAAGTGGAAATGAAAAAAATGCACTACACTGTTGTCCTTTCATGTTGTGCTGATGGTACTAAACTTAATCCAATGATCATTTTCAAGTGCAAAACAATGCCAAAGTCTTCTAAAATACTGCCAATTGTTGTTGCTCACATACATGATAAGGGTTGGATGAACAAGGCTGGTATGAAATATGGATTAATAGAGTATGGGAGAGAAGGAAAGGCGCTTTACTGAAGAAGAGTTCTCTTCTTGTGCTAGATCAGTTTATTAGTCATTTGAAAAATTCTGTGAAAGAGAAATTGAGACAGGGAAATACAGAGCTTGCTGTTATTCTGGGAGGAGTTAACTTCACAACCTCTTGATGTTGCAGTAAATAAACCATTTAAAGTGTATATGAGAGAGGACTGGAACAAATGGATGACGTGACAAAAACACAACGTGAATTCATGCCAAAAGGAGCTTTAAATCGACCTACAATCAAACAATTGTGTCAGTGGATAAAACAGTCGTGGTCTAGAGTGAGAGAAATTGTAATGTAATA
The DNA here is from genome assembly GCA_000611955.2 of Stegodyphus mimosarum. NCBI lineage: Eukaryota > Metazoa > Arthropoda > Arachnida > Araneae > Eresidae > Stegodyphus > Stegodyphus mimosarum. Next base: position 29,223 of record KK112242.1, on the reverse strand, counting down.
TAAGAGAGATTATTGTTAAATCTTTCAAAAAATGCAGCATAAATAACACTCTCGATAGTGAAGACCATCTTATATATGAAGGAGATAATGATGAAGAGGAGGAAGAAGAAAGTTCAGATGACGATTTTCAAGGATTTTAAAGGTCAGTTCGGTTTTAGAAACTAAGAATTTTTTTTTAATCTGGCTTTGCAATCTGATAATAAAAATGGTAAAAAATTATTAAAAAAGTGCTTAAAAATTATTGCAGTCTTAAAAATTATTGCCTTAGTGTCTTATAGTCCATAAAATATGGTACTATTCAAATCATGATGTCACCATTTCTGTAATCCTTTCTTCGAAAGATGAAGCCTGGATGAATAGCCTGGTTCTCAATCTCTCAACAACACAATATGGCTAAAGTTGAGAGACACAGCTTGTTCACCTCAGGTTCCATTTATCAGCAGTGAAGTAAATGACTGCATGGAGTTGTACTTTTCCATTGAAATATTGTGAATACAACCCAGTTTCCCTTAAAATGTCTTAAATGAAGGTACCTGTTCTTTGTTCTTTTACAGTCATTATGTCTTTTGCCTTCAATAAATAATATAATCTATGTCATTATACAATGTTATCAGATTGTTAAGTGAGCCTTCACTCATCTCTAGAAAGCAATGTACACCTTCATCACATGATGTACTGTCAACTTTAAACAGGCTCTGTTTTGAAGTTGGATAGTTGGTAAAATATGCAAGGATTGTGTGCATTAGGGATATCTTTTGTGAAGGACTTTCCAAAGAATGCTGACTCATATTCATATAATATATAGAGAAAATTATGAAAACTCCATGCAGCCAGCCCAGCTGCTGTGAATTTAATTTGGGATCACTACCAGTGTTCAGAGGGCTGAATCACTAAACATTGGTAGATCTGACTAGGTAAATAAATTACAAATAGCAAGTATTATATGAACTTCTTATCATTATCATACTTATGTTTCTCTAAAAGTGTTATGTGATGTGCTACATTCTTCCTTCCCTTTGAAGTGTAATACTAGTTTTATTATGTTTTATTGTTGCTTTTTGTTGTCTTTGTCCATAGTTAAAGTTCAGTCCCCAAATCCCTAAATGTTCCATTTCTGTTTGTTCACAAATTATGTTACATTATCACATTCTATCATAAGTTATTCATGAGCATTTATTTTCAGAATTATTATTCATTGCTATATATGATCCATGAGAATTTGAGTTTCAGATACTTTGATTTCACATTGCATTAAATATCTATTCTTGAAAATTGATGATATTTTTCCTTTGTTGCTATTGCTATGGTTAGTAGAGTAATATAACTAAGAGAATGCAGTTTTCCAAATTAAATAGCCCTCTTGCTTTTTGTAATTGATAATTTTATCTAAAATTACTGTTGAAATTTTTTTATATTAAAATTCCTATTTTGCTTTTATAGGACTGTTTGCCAGTTCGTGATAAAGCTATTCACATCATTCATCATTCAAGTATCTTCTCAATACTCTTTGCTCTTGTTAAGCCTTTGTTGAGCCAAAAAGTAAAAAATAGGGTATTGACCTTATTTTCTCCCTTCTGTAAAATATTAATTTTATTCTAGGTTTGTATAACAATGAATGTTCAACATGATGGAAGGATGTTGCTATTTTCTCATAAAATGAAATATTATAAAACATTCAAACAAAAATAAAATAGCCATGGCATATATTTAATATAGCTATATGAAATAATTTTACTTTTATTTCTAACATGCTTCAGAACAATTACTTACATCAAACAATTAATGTTATTTGTTTAATAATATTTCTAATTTCTGACTGATTATAATTTTAAAATTTATGTTAATTTATGTGATTTGTAATATGGCTAATGGGTGATAGTGATAGACATTTAAATCATTGAACTGGAAAAGAAACAAGCCAATCTAAAATTTAAGCAAAAAAGCAAGCTTAGATGGGCATTGGTTTTGAATAAAATTCTGTTAATTTCAGGAGCAAAATGACATAGGTCTCGGATTAGCTTTTTTGTTCCTGAAGAAGAGGGACCTAAATCAGATCATTCTTGAAATAGATAGTTTTAATCAAAATTAATTTCAATCTAAGACTGCTCTTTTAATTTTAATTTTAAATTAAAATCATAACTATAATTAATAAAATATATTTTAATGCTATGTATTACATACTTGTGTAAAATAACTGATTATAAATAATCTGACAGTGTGTTTTTTAATTATTTTATTTGCATATTAAATTCAGATATTTTGCAAATGTGTTTTAAACCTCATTCTGTAAAATTGCAAATTTGCAGAAAACAGAAAGACAAAAACATTATTTACCAACACAAGTTTTTTAAGTTTAATGCCTTTTTAAAAAATATTTCTTTGTATTTATGTAAAATCATTTTAAGTATAAATATGTATAATATAAAAAAGTAGTGATTGAGTGCTGTGTAGTTATGCTGTTGTGTAAAACGATAGGGTTCAGATTTCAGGTAATATTCAGTTTTGGATTGACACTGATTAAGCTGAATTTTGACTTGAATTTCATATTGCCAGGACCGATCCTAAGGGGGTGCAAGATGGTGCACAGCATGTGGGTGGCCAAATTTAAGAGTGGAAAAATTATTATGAAATATATTTCCAGTTTTCATTTGCATGTGGGTGGCCGACAATCTAGTATCGGCACTGCATATTGCCATATTCACTTTCACATTTTATAGTTCAGATATTGTACTAATAATTCATGTTTCATGATCTGGATTTAGAAATTCAAGAAAATAACTTTCTCAAAATATTTTGCATTATATCAGATAAATTAAGTTGAATTTTAAATTAGGATACATTGTGAAACAGTGTACAACAGTAAGTTCATAACCCTGAACAGTCCAACAGTAAGCTCGTAATTCTTTAGCCAACAATAAGTTCATAATCCTGAACTTATTGTTGGACAATGTATCCTGAACTATGGAACAAATAATCTCAAAAATGAATTTCCCACTACAATATATGCTAATATAAACCGGTAGCTGAAATCACTACCGGTTTAAGGAGTTAACTATGGAACAAATAATCCCAAAAATGAATCTCCCACTACAATATATGCTAATTAATAAGATGAAATCTCTACTGGTTTAAGGGGTTGGGGAAGCGCAATATTAGTCAATGATGTGTCATTCAAGAAAATAACTTACTCAAAAAACTTTGCATTATATCAGCTAAATTAAATAGAATTTTAAATTAGAATACATAATTAAATAGAATTTTAAATTAGAATACATTGTAAGCATAAACTTCTTTATAAGGAACATTATTTTGTTTAATTATGTACAAACATTTTTTTTTTTTTTAATTTGCAGATTTATTTTCATGGTGACGATCTGAATAGTTTACATCAGCACCTTCCTCCTGAAATTTTACCTGAAAGTCTCGGTGGAAAGCTGAGTGATTTGCCTAATGAAGATTTTTACAAATCCTTAATAAATAGTGAAGAAACCTTTGTTATTAGGCAAAATTATGGCTACATGAGGGGTTCAAGTATCTAAATACTAGTTTTATTTTATTCTTCTTCTGTGATTTCAACATCTTTTCTGTGATATATATATATAAAAGATAACTTTTGTAGACTATGTAGTAAATTAAAATTTTAACCAATTATTACATATGTCATTATTTTTGCAAGCAAAATGATTGCTGTAATTAAATTTTGACAACAGTTATTTGTTAAAATTTAACTCATCTACTATTTAACTATCTTCTATATTTTTTTCATATTTCATTTATGATAATGAGTTGAAAATTTATTTGCATGCTCGCCACCTTTAATGTCATATTTGACAGCATTATCTTTTTTAAAATACCTAGTTCTATTACATAAAAAGAAGGTTTTTATATAGTGCAATATAACATCTGAATTATAGTAAAATTCTCTGTACACTTTTTCTATTCATCAAGATATTTTAGTTATTTTGTCGATGATGTGAAAAGAAATTTTGCACAAAGTTATTTTATGAAATATTATGTGATAATACTGTCAAGACTGTTAAGCCTTTTCAAAACAGAAAACAAGAAAATTCAACTGTCTTTAACAGGATTTGAACCTTGGATCTGAGCTTGCATAAAGGGATGTAATAACTCCTTACATTCTCCTTAAAGGCAGTTGGGAAGAGACACAAAATCCATTCAGTTAAATCCAACTGGTGACAAATTATCATCCATCGCACTTTTTTATTTAAAAGCCATTATAGAGACATTAGACTTTTGAATCAGAAAACATGAAAAATCAACTGATACCTCACTGAGATTCAAGCCATGGATCTTCCAATTGTTAACTGGATGTGCTAACCACTAAGGCCATTACATGTATGGCTGAGGGAATAGGTTATTTCCTTACAGTATGCTATTGAAGTTAAAGCCGTACCTCACCGTGGGAAAGGCAATTCAAAATTAGCTATCACCTCACTGTAGGAAAGACAATTTAAAAATAGCTCAAATTTTCATTATTTGAGTTTAAATATTTCTCCAGTATATTAGCTGCAGAATACTTTCCAAAAATAAAAATTAAAGGCCAGATTTTGCTAACAACTCATTTTTTGGTGTGTCAGCAAGTAATGTAACCAAATCCATTTGTTTTGCTTTCCTGCATTATAGTCTTAAACTAAAGTTCATTAAACTCTTCAGTGCACTGATTTTGCACTTCATTTGGTAAGATTCATTGAGACAAGGAATCACAAGGTTTAATCTCATTGATATAATGGTAGTAGAATTGCTTTCCTTTCCGTAAACACATATAATAAATTCTGCATGTCTTAACACTATAATCAGGACTTAATTTCAGAAATACAAAGTAAAGGTAGCTAGGAACATTGATCTTAAAAATTAATAATATATTATAAAGCTAAAAATTTTTTACAAATTTTCAAATCAGTGAAGGAAAGCTGAGATTCAGTTATTTTGATATGGGAAAGCACACAAGGACTATGTGCTTAAGGGCCCAGAGGACTAACTGGAGAGAAACTGTTCATATTACATGTGGGGAAAATCAACCATGCAGCCAGTCCGTTTGCCAGGCATTGACCCCAAGTCAGACTCCCAGCATTTAGTAAACTGAATAAAGCAATATTAAACATGGATAAATATTATATTTCTGTGAATATCATTTTATTTTTTAAATATTTTTATTATCCAATATCTAAAAACTTTCATACTAAACATTCTTCAGAAATGCCCAAACTAACTGGTCATTTAGCCATCTCTTCACTCGATTGTTTGCCACCATTATTACAGAAGCAAAAGCAAAGATACACAACTACAAACATTCGTGTTTTAGAGATTCAAATCTGGGTTCCAACAATATGGCTGATGGCTCCGTTAACCATCATGTTAAACAGGCAGCATTTGTTTTAAACTATTATATAAATTCCTTATATGAAAATTACTAGGACTTTTCTTTAAAACATATGTAAAGAAATGAATTTAGGATGAGTTTCAGAACAACACTGCTAAACATAATAGCATGAATGTTGGTTAGCTATTACACATTCTTCAAGTTATGTCTTAGGTACTATGTAGCAGGGAGGAATACATAACTGCAAAAAAGCTTATACTTTAATGGTTCAAGACATACTTTCAGTTATATTTTGAACACTTAAGTTAGACAAATTTTTCTGCTTTGGGATTTTTCTAGCGTTCTACCATTTTATTTATAAAACACCACTCATTTCAACAAATATTAAATAAAAAGCATACTTTTTTATGTTAAAATATTTCAAATATAAAATAAATCCATATCAGATTTCATGTAAATGATGGCTTTCAGTTGACTCAGAAATGAAGGAATATCAAACCAAGTTTCACTGTACATCATGTGAAATTTAAACACTGACTGTAAGTTACGTTTGCTCAAAATTGAAAAATTAAACTCTGTATTTAGAACTATTATATAAATCAATATGCATTCAGTGGAAATACATACAAAATATATATATTAAGGAAGGAGTATGATATACCGTAGATTTTCTTTCTTTTCAATTGAATGTGAAAAGAAAATTTATACCAATACTTCTGCTAGTTATGATTTTGATAGTTAGATCAACTAAATTATTGAGTCTAGTTTTTCTTAATCAAAATTAATCATTCTAGGTTTTCTGGGTTACTCCCCCTACTCGGGGCCAGTGCAGCAGAATTTAGGGCATAATTTTTACCAGACAGCATAATTTAGGGGTGGCAAAATGCCTAGCACTGGCCCTATCTCTACACTCAAGCAAAGCAATGTAGAAAACCAACATAAAACATTCTAAAATTGAAAATTCTTTGCTGTTGAAATAAACCTTCTTTTTCATTCTGCTCCTTAATAGTTCCTTAACACTTTGAAGTATTAATGAAATTTCATTAAATTTTGTATTTTTTATCTGTATGTGTGTGTATTTATTGTTAATATACAGAAACAATGGCAATATACAATTTATTACATATTTTCTTTAATGAAAGCTTCTTTAATGAGTATCTTCTGTTTCATACTGAGACTTTCTGGAAATGTTATATTGAATTCAATTACTAAATCTCCTCTAGCAGCCAAACCTATGATTGGCATTCCTTCTCCTTTCAACAGTAGTCTAAATTTAGAAGAAAAACGATTGAATATAATTATCAAAAAATTGAAAAATCTTAATCTTAGGAATTAATGTATTGAATTTGCAAGTTTCTTTTCACTATACATCTTCTACAATGTATGTTATATACTTTTCTAATTTGCAAAACCCGAATTTTTAATAAGGCTTTCTTATTATTAGATGAATGTGATTATAAAATATATTTTAAATATGTGGCAGTATAAAAACAAATAAGTTTTTGAAACAAAGTGAAATTTCATTTTATTAAAAAATTGATTTGGAAAATTAATGCTAAGAAAAATATATTAGACAATTACTTTTTTTAAAATAAATATATAATACTGTATTCTTAGCTGTCTAGACAGCAAGAATTACTTTTGGCATTGATGAAAGTATTAACTTTTTGTTTTCTTTTCATGTAATTTTAAAACAAAATTTTAAATTTATTTCCTTTTAATACCTCTTCAGCCAGGGCTTCTGTTTAGCCCCTGGCCCTTTATTCTGTTTATGAAAAACCTAAAACTTACACTGAATGTTTGGCCTGAAAGAAAACTATTGGCTATTTAAATATTATTGAATTATTAGTCTATTATATTATTAATTATTTGGTGTCTTGTCATATGAGAGCTAACTGGAATTAGATGCCTGTCATATGGGGAAGCCTATACTAGAAATCTGGATTGAGAACTTCGCTCTTTTCATGTGTACATTTGCGACTGTTTGATTTTAAAATAAAAGCTACTTTATTTCAAAACATCGATGAAATACTTATTTCTATTCGTTCGGAAGAAAAAGCGTGAAATTCCCTCTCTCTCTCTTTTTTTTGGAGGGTGTGTGTGTGTGTGTAGGATTTTTTTTTATGTAATATCATAGATGGTACAGGACCTAAGTATACTATTAGATACTGAATGTCGTTGATGTATATCATAAGACAATATCGTAGCTCAAGCCTTGATTCTAAAGCTTTGAGATAATGTTCAAACTATAATGTAGACTTCGAAATTAGAGGATATGATATTTTTAAGACTAATGATCGAAAAGAATGTAGATGACAAAAAGTGCAACATTTATCCAGCAAAGAGAGTATTCAGTGCGCTCATGATTACTCAGTATGTTAGCGGGTGCGCAGTTGAAGAACACACTAAAAAATAAACTTCGGATTAACATATCCGTTTCTGGATTCTGCCTCGTCGTCGTTAATGAGACATAAACTCGTTTCACACCCGAATATGCACAGATCCTCATTCCTTCTCAAAAATCGAAACACCTAGAATCAATGCAATCGATACTGGCCGTTTTTCTTAGACGTCGTGAAGAAGTTCTACCCATTTCGAAAATGCAAATTTTGATGTAATGACTTAGATCCCTGGTGACACTAAATGACAGGGATCTTGTACCAAAAAAGAGAGAGAGAGAAGTGTAATGGATAGTGTAGGCACTGAGTTTCTGAGAGTAAACAATGCATTTGAAAATTTAAAATGGAAGGCCACAAGAAACATGTCATACATTGTTTATTGTATGGGTTTAATAAAGGCAATGTTGCAACTACAGCTTGCCATTTGTCAGATATATCGAGAGGATAACATATGTGGCTGATAATTTCAGAAATTGCGACATAGAGATAGATGAGTTCCGTGGACGTCCATCAATGGTTTCTGATGAAGTTATGGATCAAGCTGTAAAACTTCAACCACTTGCAATCGTCCACATAATGCAGGAAACTTTTACACATAATACAGGAAACGGTAACAGGTGAAAGATGGATGCAAGTAAAGTGCATCACGAAGTTCCATGACAGAGATTCATACTAATTTTATGCAAAATAATGTGAGAAGAGAATCGACACATATGCTTCACCTTCTCAGTCCAGAAGTAACCTTTCCGGAACGAATCGTCATGAAGGATGAGAAACTGGTATTCTACCGTAATGTTAAGCATTGAAGGAGTTGCAGAATTATGTTTTCAGCCTCAAAAGCATAATGGCATCCCGAATAGTATTTGTTGAAACGTCAAAATTTAAAGAGTTAATGATAGTTAATGATAAATACTGATCTCTGGTGCCAACAATCGGACAGAATAAGAGAATTGGCATCTAAGTGTCTAACACTCGTCCACTGTAAATGCTGGAATTTTTTGTCATGATAGCTCTAATTTCTTCATTTATCACTGGGTGAAATTTTAATGGGCCTAGTTTTTAAACATTACCTTCTTAAGACATTTCTCTAACCTTGCCCATCCAGACTACAATCTCATTCGATCATTACAGAATATCACTTTCCTCTAAACCTTCACAAGACTTATTTTATTCAAAAACAGACTAGTTTTATGGATGTTGAACAAACTTGTTACCAGATATATGGAAAGAGATCACACAAAGTACTGGTAAAAAATCATAGCAACTTTGTGTTCTACATCTTTCTTTTTTGACTAAAAAACGGGTAGAACTTTCGCTCATGCCTATTTGTCCTTTTTAGTTCAATTTTCATCTTGAATAGAACAAGAAGTCTTGGGGAATTAGATTTTGCAACTGAAGAGATTAGAAATAACCGCCTTGTTATGCAAAAATAAAAATATTACATTTTTTGTCAGAAAATGTAAATGGTATTTGACTGATAACTCTGTTGTTTGAGTGTCACACTTATGACGTTTCTTTTTCGTGTCTTTTCTCAGCTTGCTCAGATTGTCACAGTAAAGTTGGCTTTTATAATCCGACCGGTAAAAGCAAGATTCTTATGTCCCCCCCCCCAACTGTGGAAGAAAAAAAGAACTACCCACATGCTGTTCTTTCACACCAGAGAATACTCTTCATTTCTAATTCAAAACCACCACAATAGCAATTCTACAATGAAATTAAATTTCTTAAAGCTGCCTAAGGATTTTTGCGCAGTGCTGCTGATAGTGATTTTCCTTGTATTTAGTTTGACTAATAAAACGTAAACTAAGAAAATGCAGCAATCTCAGAGCCATCAAGGATCATCCACGTAAGATGTTCAATCATAATTTCACACATTTTTTCAATAAAATGTAGTGTTGGGGTAACAGGAGTGTACAAGGGTATGACATGACTTTAACTTACATAGGACAATCAATGTAATTATACTGTAGATTATCTTTTGTTCTAAAGCATTTTCTAAATTACTGCCGAATATTTAATTTGTAAAAATATTTGTTAGGCATACACTGCGATTTAATATCATCCATTTTCTAGGTATGGTAAAAATCACGCAACCCGTAGAAATGTTATGAATTAACCAAGGAATGCTGGCAGAGACCAAATTTAAATGATTCAGGGAATTTACACTATTTCTTGTATTTTCTTCTTCTAATTTAGTGTATGTAGAATTTTCTTTCCCCCGTCATATTCTTAATCGTCAATTATCTATTAAGATATAAAGATCAGAAAATAGCTATCGAAAAATAAATATATGCTATTTTAAAATATTATGAGCGATTTTTCTTTTATGAATTCATAATAAGCATCTTTTTTAAAATATATTTTTAACAGAATTTTAGACATAACTCGTTTCGTTTTTTGACATATAGTATGTCGAAAAAGCTGTACCTCGAGTCAGGTTTGATAACGTCAAAAATGGGAACATGCATCATTTTGCCGTCAAAAGTGGTAACGTCGATTGTGCATCCAGTGAGAGCATGTGCAAGATGAATAGTCTTCGTTATTATAAAGTTATGCCCTTCTAATTTAAATTCAGAATGCGGCTGCATCTCCGCTTTGAACGTAACATTGCCTGGTAACATGTTAGGTCCCGAAGTCCCGGCACCACTGAAGTGAAAGCAGTTGCCATTTGTAGTGCCTGATGGAGAGATAAGCAAAAATCAGTATCTTAAGTAAATTGTCTAAAAATTTCCAGAGAAATACATATGGTTTCCTGGATGCAATAAGAAAGCTTTATATTAAAATCTTTGTAAAAAACATATTACTTCTTTGTAAGGTAGGAAAACGTCTTAAGTAAAAATACCACTTCAAATTAAGAGCTTTAAAATAGGGAAAGTTATATTTCCATTTATTTTAAGCACGTTTATGTAAGAATTTACTGGAAAGCATAACAAGCACACCACAAAACGTTTTCCGAAAACTTCGTTTATAATTTTGAAAAGTCTTCGAAAAATATTTTGCATTCACCGTTATCTTTTAAGAGGAAGTCTTTATTACATGTGCGTGTAAGGTTTTATTTTTTTATTATTATTATTTTTTATTTATTTATTTATAATATTTTTTTCTGGAGAATCTATAAAACGTTTAAAAACCAAAATATTGTTAAGAAATTTTCTATACCTATATTGTAGCATAATAAAGAAAACCTGTAAATATTAATTTGAATGGCCATCTGCTTTTAATAAATATTAAACTGTATATTCAGAACAATAGTTGGATTATCTATTTTTCGTGGATGTAGTTAAAACACCAATCCCTCACACTTCAGCTATAGCTTTTATCAAATTCCTTCTCGCAGCAAAAATCCTTTTCGGCTAATTTGATAAATAGTTAAAGATCTGGAACCACTCAAAATAGTCAAAAATGACCTCGGGTCTAAATTATATTTTCTTCCTATCTTTTATTTTCACAAAATCCGTGGTCTTTGAAGGGAAGAGAAATGATACGATAAATAGATAAAAACCTTAATTTTTAATACGATTAATATGCTTATTCATATAATTACAATATTATAAACGCAGTATTCTTTTTCAGAGCAAAAATCCAACGTATATCTTCACTGCATTAATTATTAAAATATTATAATAACTTTATATTAACTTTGCTGTCCCCTCCATCCCCAAGAAATATGAGAAAAATGCGTAGATATTTCAGATATGGGGTTTTCTATTTTTATTTTAACGGACTGTATTATTATGTGATTTATTTGTAAGAATTCTATTTAGAAAATCGATTAAATATACCGTAAACATTTTAGTGCGAAGTGAGAAACAATTTTGTAATGGAGCAGATAACTTGCTGTTTTCTACAACATATAAATTCATCATAGTTCCTGACTGTAAGATTGGGGGGGAGGGACTAATTTCCACTTAAATATTAATTTAAGTACTGTAATTTATTTAAATTTCCATCACATTTTGTTACAAATAATTCTAAATAAAATAGAAAAGGAAGAATATTCATTCTTTAACACTGTCCTTCTTCGATAATTAAATGAGAGCGTTCTATTTGAAAAATAGCTTAATTTTCTGGTTCTGATCGATTCTTTTCTATTGACTAACGCTTTTTGAATTCACTTCTTTTATCCTCGGCAATTCTAGTAAATTTTATGGATTATAGTAATCGTTTTTGAAGCATTAGTCAAACAATCTGCATTGAAATACAAGATTTTACTTTCTTTATTTTATGCCGTTTGTTGTTTTTAAAATAAAATGTAGTCCTTGAATAATTCATCTGTGTAATCATCCTTTGAATTAATTCGGTTTCCTTGAATGCCAAAGTGTTTTATTTAAGCGACATTTTCTCAATTCTCGATTTCATCTTACAGTACCAATGCTTTGCTGAAATCCATTGAATCCATCTTACAGCAACTCTGCGAAATAAGATTAAAAATATATAATCTAATTTGTTATAGTTTTTTTTTGTATGTTTGGAATTGTAAATTTAAAAAATATTTTGGCTTAATCAACTTTAGTTTGAGTTGGGAAATGTTTTCAGTTCTTAGACTTTCGAGTGTAGACAATATATATAAATTAAGTACACATAGTTTCTTTACATATTTGCAGAGTACACTATCAATTTATCACAAATCTACTATTGTTTACATGATAGAATTTCATGCAATGAGCAATTTATGTAAGGTTTCCCGATAACACAAGTGGTTTTTTTTTTTTCAAATGCGCGTCGTCATCTGCTCCAAGTTCAAGTTACATACAGCTTGATGAAATATGTTCGTTATTTTTTTTTCTACGGAGAGGAAGGACAGATGGGAAGATAATGGTAACTTTTGTAGTCTCAAACTGCTTATCATATTTTCTGGGAAGCATTCTCATTAAAATGCAGTAATTCGAGACACGTAGTAACTCTGCCACACATAAAAATAATCCTTATCTTTATTTCAAACCTTGTTGAAGAATATAGCTTTTCTTAGGATGTCATCATAATCATATCTATAATTATATTCTTCGGTTAGAGAAAAACGACGTAAGCTATTTTTAACCGTGTTCAGAAAATCAGTCTTCCAACAGCTTAAAAATAAGTAATATTTTCAGTAATTTAAAAGTATCTACAACACATATTCTCACTACCTAAGAGCTCTTTGCATGAAATTTCAGAACTCTTTTCTGAATTTGCAGAATGAAAAAAATTAATGTATTCCTTTAAATAGATAACTATGCGTACTATATAGTTTTCATAACCAAGTTTTGCTTATTTTTCATTTATTAACTGCTTAAGTTTTTATGATTGGCTACAATGACAACTACCTTACATTTTCTCACATTAGAAATTTAAAAAATCCGGATGTTTACATGAGTTAATTTATCATCGTCATCTGACTTTCATGAAATAGCACTCATAGAAATGTAGGTCTATTTCGTGGAATTCAGATCACTTCAAAATATGTGATTCAGGCATAGAAAGAATAAAAGGAGGGGCCCACTCTGCACTACGACTGAAGTAGTGCTCCCTGGCTTTGGTCTCCAGATGGGATGTTTTTTGTTTATATCCAGAGCTTTCTTGACAGCGCTTTGATAGTATTTCCACAAATGACAGTTCCACACCAATCGAAAAGCGGGCCACTTCCGCATAAGAGAAACATTCATTGTTGGATGGATAATAGCAATTTGTATAGTTTAGTAACATTTACCCAAAAATCACATCTTGATTATTTTTCGATAACTTGCAACAGTGATTTTGATTATGAATGTGTTTTATAAAATCCTAAGCTGTTGGACTACAAAAACATAGATTTTAGCAAAAAATGTTATACGTAAAGAATGAAAAATACCTTACGGTGTCTTTAAAATTCTATACGTCTTTTGATACTTTTGATAGAGCATTTGCTGCTAGTTTTATTTTATGTTCCAAACACTAAAATGTTTCAAATAAAATACACTTTTTGTAAATTATTGTAAATTACTTTACTCGAAAAAAATAGCAAATGCACAGAAATTAAAGATTTGCACACACCAAAAATGAAAAATATGAAATTATATATAAGTATTTATGCATATGCTTGCAAAAAGAATGTGTCTACCTTTAACAAAATACGTAAATATTTATTAAATTATTTATAAATTTATTTGGAAATGAAGGATTTATTCATTCATAAACGCCTGTGAAAGTTACTGTTAAGAAATCTAGTTATTAAATATATCTACTTTTTTAATGATTATAAATCTTATCTAAATATATAATAACTTAAACATATAATTGTAAACATGAAGTGAAATTCTGTTGACAAATGCGTTTATAAAACTATTTCAGCAAAAACTGTTCATACTGGAAAGCAATTTGTTAAGAGGTATTGTGAAACAAATTCTATGAGATGCGTACTTAAGGAAGTAATAAAGAAGAGTTCTTAGAATATGTATTGTCGAAATTAACACAAAAAAATCTGATAAGTAATAAAAAATTATTTCCTTACATTTTAAAATAACTCAGTTACAAGTTTTAAATAATATTTTTTTAAATCCTTTTTTTTATTCCCTTTCAGAAATATTCATAGAAAGTTAAGTATATGGAAATCAGCACCAATATTTAACGTGTTTCACTATTAAAATAAAAGGTGCTCTAATCTGAAATGAGCCGAATAGAGCATTAATTATAAATTCTCTCATTTTCGATTTAAAAGATGCCTCAGAAGCTTAAAATTATGTATATTTAAGAAAATATTTTAGAAAGAAGCCCTTTAAATAGGAAAGAAATAATACGTAATATTAATATTAAGTATTTTTGATTTTTTTCAACAATTTTGATCTTACTTTTTGTAATCCTTAACCGAATAAAATTGAATTATCTTAAAATGTTTTCCATTGTAATTAACGAAAGCTTGTGAAAATATTTCATTCAAATTTAACTGTTCTGGGAAAAGTATAGCATTTAATTCCGTTCAGAATGAAATATTGTTTAAAAATGTATTCTTTTCACATACTTAGGATTCTGGAATATTGTATAGATAAAAGAAAATATATGCATTTATTCGTATATTTACAACGTAATTACAAAATGTTTACATCCGATCATGTCAAAAACCCACTGATCTTAATGGTAAATCACTGAATGTTTTGGTCTCCAAAAGGGGATCGCCGCTGCTTCGAGGTAGCGCATGATGGGAAAACCAGTTAGGGCCTCTCCTCTTACTTCCTATCTCCATGGATTCAGGAAGGGAGGAAAAGGGGGCAATATTTCTATTACTTTTAGGCAAAATACAGGTAGATAATTGCTTAAAAAAGTATAAAGGAATCCTAAGCGCCTTGGTGAGTATTCATTTTTTCCAAGGCTTTCTTCTTAAATAGTGATAAATAGATATAACCTTGATGGGATTCAACTTGGAATGTAATACTTCAGATTCTACTTCATACCTAAAAAAAGTGTCACAAACTGGTTTCCTTAAAGGCTGAAACAGTCAAGTCCATCAAAAAATTCTAAGCAATTTCATTTTTACGTAATGAAAAAATACATCATAACTTTAATCATTCACACCTGCAACGATCCTTTTCCCACATGCATCGTTTTTTGGTACAGAATGCTTACATGCATCCCGTTGGGGACACATAAAAGTTCATTCAGGTATGCTTGTTTTTATAAAAAATCAGAGTTAAAATCTTAATATTTATGCTTAAAGTTTAAAGCGTATTGTAATTATTTCTTCAATAAAATGTATCTTTTTATTCATAAAGAAAAAGACTTTTAAAATGAAAATATCACTGACCTGAAACTTCTTCTTAATATACACATTTTGGTTGGTTTTGACCGGCCGCCAAAAACAGTTGCCGATGCCTGACTTATACTTCATGACCTCTCTCAGTATGCCATTTTAATATTTGAGAGCCAAAACAAAAAATTTATGTTTCTGTCATAATTATTTAATACGAAAAATAATTAACACTCTTGCTCTAAAAGTGATCAGTATTTCACAGAACATCAATTAAACATTAGAATTATTAATCAGAATATTCTTCTAAGAAGACGGCTCTCAACACGTCAGAGACCATTAACTATATTCATTCTCATTTCCCAAAAACATCTTAATTTCAGTACCAAACTAACATATTTCCAAGAACAACACAAATTAAAAAATATATTTTTAACAGGAAAACTACTGTTTTTTAATGGAAAATGATTTTTTATACAAATTTGAAATCTAAATTTTATTCTTATTTATCTTCTCTACGTAATTTATCTTACACGCTCGTTTATGTTGAAACTTAGAATACAAAAACACTTTAAATAATTCCTATAAACACATTTTAATAATTCGTACATTCCTGAACTCTTCATATTTTTTTTCCATTTTCTATCTGTGCAGAGTAATGTGATAAACTGGTTACAACAGTTCCAATGCTAATAAAATATTATGATTTCATGAACATTTAAAATGTTGCAGAGACTGGTCTTTATCATCCAATAATCGTTAAGTCATTGATATTCAAATGTTAAGACGCGCATGGCACTGGAACAAATAAACAAAGGAGTTAAAAAGCATGCTTCAGATGAATAAAAAACTATTATCAGTAATAAACATTTCATTGCAATCTAGATGTTTAAAAAAATATCGGTACGTCTACCTTGGAAGTGCACGTAAATTGAAAATTCTGGACGATTTTTGATCCTGGAACTACTTGATCTTGGATGACGAGAGTAATTTTTGTATACGTTCTAAACTCTGTTTCAAAAGTTAAAAATTTGAGTCGTAACTTAATAAATAATAAGATAGCTACTTCAAGTTCAAACTGCTCTAGAAAAAACGTCTGTAACCAAATGTAAAAATCAAATAAGCAAATTTTATTGATGAATTGTAATGTCTATTTAAAATTACTAAATTAAATATACAATTTAAATTTGTGTAATTATCTTCCCCTTTACACATAAGATCTGTTTTCTACAATTTAAAATATAATTCATAGTATTTGTAAAGTTTAAGTATAAAATAAATCATTTCTTGATATTTTTTTTTAATTATTCTTTATCATTCATTTGCAGCGTCGTTAATAAATCGCGCTTTAAGAAACCAAGTCTTTAACAGACACAAGAGTTTAAGCTAAGATATAGCCATTATATAAATCTATAATTCCCATTACCAATACGCATTTACTCAGAGACGACCACATTTTCAGAAGAGCAATGTTAAAATGTTGTCTGGAAACGTGAGTGACGGTCTTAAGGCTCATTGTATATCTGTTTGAAGACAAATGTAAATAAATAAAAGTTAATTTTATTCCAATTTTTTTTCATCTTCGTAAACGTTATAATTATCTGATAACAGAACAGAATCTTATAACAGAATACTTTTACATAACTCTACGTAGCATTTATTGATATTTTATCATAAAATAGCTACTTCTGAATAATATTTTTAACACAATGAAATTTCACTTTTTTTAATAAATTTATTTTAACACGATACGAATTTTTTTAAAAATGGAAACTTCAAACTTCATCTCTAAATGGACTAAGGTATGAATTAAATTCATCTTACTTTTAGTATGTTTTCGAGGATTATATTATCTTACGCCTGCTATAGTACAGCGGGTTTATACACACTACAGTCCATTTTTCTCAAATTATTATAAATTTCTTTCATTTCTTATAAATTTAACGCCTTAATGATATTCGCGTACTAAATTCATGATTGTACATAACACTTTGTTTAAGAAATATTGTATTAAGTTCCAAATGCTTTGAAATGCTGTTAGGAATTAATAATACGTTTGCAAAAATTTATGTATTATACTTACTTATATAACCATTTCAAATTTTCATAAAAGTATTTTCTGCAATGGCGCAGATAAGGCACAATTAAAAAATCATATTTCTATACAATACTTTATGGAGAATTATATTTTAAAAATTTCAAATTTCATTTTAAAAGGATAATCCAGGAAATTGCTATATATTAAAATTCAAATATTTGATTAATTTTGTTGTCGTTCATATGATTCCTTTCATAACAACTATGATTTGAGGGATTTCATAGCTAAATTAAGAATGATATTGTTAGCAAGTTCTGGGTAATCCTTCAGAAAAGAAAGCCATTCATCTGACTTCATTACTTTAACGGCATTGTCAAGGATTAACTGAACAGCAGCTTCTTTAAGAGCTTCATCCTCATGCAGGTTTGCAACGGTTAAAACTCCTAATGCCATATCAGTCGTCAAATTAGAACATAAAAATTTTGAGCATATCCTCTTGAGTTTGGGGACTGCATATTTATCAGCAGCCACAAAGAGGGCCAAACATGTTTGAGATGTCAACTCGCTGGTTTCGTCAGTATAGAGGTAACGCAGCAACAACGAAATCACCTCACTGGAAAAATCCTCTATGACAATTCGGTTTTGGATTTTTTCCACTGTATCGTGCTCAAACATTGCAGCAAAAACTGGAGAACGAGCACCTAAAATAGCTCGATGAGCTTGGAAATCTGTACCATGAACACTGAGAGTAACATCGGTAAATTTCTGGTTGTCCAGAAGATTTTTGAAATCGCGAGTTAAGTCGCCAATACCGTCAGTTTCTTGAATAAGCTCTTTAATAGACGGTTGTGTCACGTTGCCTTTTGGACTCTGATTGGTCTCGCTTACAATTTCTTCAACGTCCATCGCGCAATGAATGGTCAAATTTCCCTTGCGAAGAAAAATCAGCTGATGCTTATCGAAAATACTGCGTTCGAAAGCCGCATATACTCTACTGCATTCTTTCATCGTTCGCTCGCACGTGTGATGAAGTCTGTCTCTTGTGTCCAGTAACGAAAATGACACTTTTATCGTAATGTCTTCCTCATTTTTTATTTTATCTTCGTCTGTCGGGATTCTACATAGACAAACACCGAACTGCTGGACAAAATTCATTTTATCTGGGTCAGACGACAGCAATAAACAAAACTTGGCGTTCGGAACAGGTCCGAAAGTGAAGAAATCACTTCTCGCATTCTTTTTATCATTGATAATTATTGAGGAATGTACGTTCCACCTAAATACATCTTTTCTAGTAAGCACACCACATTTGCTGAAGCAGCTGACATCTTGCAAATCCTTATCCACTTCTTCGGAATCCATTGCAATAATCTATTACAAAATTCTAACGACAATAGATGTCGTTTTAAGAAATTTTGGGACTTAGCTCCCGCACTAAAGCGCCAGTCCACCCGATTCCCTGATCCAAGGACGGTCAAGTGTCATCTAGCGCAGGGAATTACGTAAACATGATAAACAGCAACCTTGGTCGGCAGCAGGTTTAATTTCAGCTGATCGGGATATGACGTAGCTGCAAGCGGGCTCTTTCGTTGCAATTTTTTTTTTTTTTTTTTGGAAGAGGAGGGAGATTGAGTGAAACTAGAATATCGTATTACGATAATGCAGTGTAAAAGAACGTCTCATTTAGCGAAGCTTCGTGTTATCTCTTTAGTTGGATAAAAAAACTTGCTTCTTTTTAATTTTCGCCGATGCTGCTGATACGCGTTTTCGAAATCTATTCCTTTCAGTTCGGGGGAGTTTACAATTTGATAGCAGTTCGCTGAACACGGTGACCGCTTTTCCCGATCCAAAGAGATCTGGAAAAAATAGTTTGATCAAATAGCATATGTCTTCTTAATCTTGCTGATGTCACTGATGAATTTCTATAAATCTCCTCCGGCTCGAATCATACACAATTCGATATCAATCCTCTTCATTCACGATAAATATTGTTAAGACATAGCTCGTGATTTTTCTGTAAAATGTAAACGTTGACTTAGATAGGGAAATTGCTCGTTTTGTAATGAAAAAGATTCTATGGCCTGCTTATATTGCTTTTGAATGAATTTTGAAACCCATGTGTTTAAAATAACTTGTTAATGCGTGTCGAATAAAGATGGTCAAATAAATATTAATACAAAATATATGAGTACTTTATGGAGTTATTGTAAAATATAATTATATTATGAGAATAAATTTAGTAAAATTTATGAAAGTGATGCTACTTTTCAACAGAACAGAAAGTGATCTGAATTTCAGTACTTTCCGTGACTTAAAATATTCTCTGGGTGTTCTGAAATATTTTGCGCTTTTCATAAAAGCGCAAATGATTTGTTTCAGCGTTTTTATATTTTTTGATGAACAGTTACTGTGCAAATATCATGTGACATATATTTTTCGCAAAGCTAATGTGGCTCTAATGTCAATACATAGCTTAATAGGACAGCGCTCTAAACTTAATGTCCGAACTAAACATATAAGATATTTTTTACCTTCTTCCAGCATGCCTTCGTGATATACTGGTAGCACATTCGGCGCATATTCGAGAGATCCAAGTTCGAGTCCCGCCGAGTACATTGCTCATTTTTCATGTCTCCTTTTTCAGAAAAACCTAATGATTATACAAATGATAACTCTATCTAACTGTCATTAGACCAGTTCTCATGTACGCTGTACCAATCTGGGCAGTAGCACCAAAATGACTGAGCTAGAAAATAGACTCATTCCAAAGTAAAGCTGTGTGTGTATCACACTCAAAGATCGATGGTTCATTAGAAACACATATATTCATAGTGAGATGAAAATTCTAAACATCCGTGATTTCACACTGAATATAGCGAACAGTTTCTTTACAAAGATGAAAAATTCTCAATTCTCTAGCTAGCGTAGTGCATTGGTCGGCAAACGGAGGCTTGCGAGCCAAATGTGGCTCACAAAATAGCACATGCGCGCGTGTACCCGTAAAAGCAAAAAAAAATCTTTAAACTCAAAGGCCGTCATATTTTAAACAAGCATGAAAACATATCCGCCAACGCTATTCCAAGGAAATTTTTTTTTGTACCGATTTCGGAGTTTTGATTGTACTGATTATATATCAAACTGTGTTATCGTAGTAATTGTCATATGCCAAATTTTTAACTAATGAAATGCTTTGTATTAATATACCATTCAATGGCAATTTCATCTTGAATGAGAAACCAAATAACGTAAAAATGAAGTTTAGTTTCAAAATGTCAGGATTTTTAAGCTTCTTATGTCTTTCAAATTTGAAGCTTTTCTCAGTGTCTGAAAAATAAAATTTCTCAGCAACTGGATTTAGGCAACATAAAACACATAGACGATGTTTGGGTTGCATATAACACGAAAAAACTTCAAATTGGGAATGTCTAAAAACTAAAAACCCAGATATTTTGACATGAAATTTCATTTTTTATGTTATTTGGTGTATCAAGTTAAAATTGCCGTTGTATTTATTTTAGTAATTTTTTTACTTATGTATTGATAAATGCCCCATCCATTTATCACTCATGAGATTCCTTACCATTGTATAATTTATCAAGAAGCGCTTTGTGCGCAGACATTTGCATACAAAATTTGCAAAGTTATGGTTTTTGCAAAGTTTATGATTAAGATAGTCAACTCTATTATAGTTAAAGCTCTTAATCATCGCCAGTTTAAAGACTTTTTAGTTGAAATGGAGAGATCTTCTGCTGCATAACAAAGTAAGTTGTTTATCAAGAGGAAACATTTTGAAACGTTTTGCGTCCTTATTAACAGAAATTAAAGCATTTCTCCTTGAAAAGGGTGTTTATTAATGAATTACTGATGAACAGAACTAATAATGAACAGAACTAAAGGACGATCAGCTGATCCAAAAGTTATATTTCATGGTAAAAGTTACTTCTCATCTAAATCAGCTTAATCAAAAACTACAGGGTAAAGGAAACACAATTTTTTGGATGTTAGAAGTTATTTCATTTGAAAACAGATTATCTCTTTTTGTTCAAGAAACATCTCCAGGAAAATAATTCTGATTTTGACACTGAAGCTTTTCTCAGCGGGTTTCAGGAATTCAGAAACAAAGTGACGTTAGCCTTTCTTAGAAAAACCTCTTAATACTACTGTAACCTAATTAAATTTTACTTCCTTGAATATTAAAATTTGCAACTCTTAAATCCAGTTGCTGGATTTAAAAAACGAAGAATTATGGAATTCGAAATCTTAGCTCTGATATAGAAACACTGGAGAAAAACAGATGTGAGGTTAGTTCACAGCAGAAGTTGTCTGCTTTGAAAGACCTAGAACAGAAAGATATGCTGATTTATCACACATAGACTGTTAAGTTATATATAAGTGTTATAAAGTATTTTCTCCCTCCTTCCGGCGTCCCTTCCTGGTGCAAGTAGAAGCGCACTGAACACGTATTCCGGAGGCCCGGAGTTCGAATCCCGGCGATTTCTTCAGTGTCCTCACATCGAAAAATTCTGCAAGACAAATGAAAATATAGTAGACAAGATTTCGTCACCAACAGGAGTTTGGCAATTGTGTCCCCAAACACCCCTACGGTATTTTCTCCCTCCTCTCCGCATGGCTTCGTGGTACACTCGACACGTTCCGGTATTTGAATTCTGGCAAGGACATTACACATATTTCACGTTCCGTCATTGATATAACCTTATGATCGCCTAAAACGGCAGTAAAAACTTAATTAAATTAATTGCACTTAAAACCTTAATTATCACGAACGCTTTAGGAATAACTTCCAAGAGAGAGGGTCAAAATTTTAATTAATTAATACTTACAGTACATTCATGTTCTGAATTTCTGTTTTTATTGCTCAAGCATTACTAAGGCAGTACACGTGCAATAACTGCTAATGCTTTAAAAGAAATTTCTTCATCTAATTACATGACTTTCATGCTACGTACTTAAAAAATCTGTTCCAGGCTTATTGAAGAGGAAAATGTTTAAAAAAGAAAAACATCTAAAAAATTCTTGAAAAAAAAAAGATATTTATTTCTGCATTAAGTAAGCATTCGGAATGCAATAATACTCGATATTAAATTGAATTTTTACGCGTGTCCTCAACAGATGATTCACTACTGTCTTTATAGATAAAATTGCGTTAATATGCTGCTCTTAATACATTCGTAGGGATTTATATTTATTTTAAATAACCATTTAAATTTAATTTGAAGTTCTTTCCTATAAGCCTTCATTCCTCTAATTGCCAGTGCCAGAATATTTAAATTTGGTAGCGCGCGCGAAGGATGCAAATTCTACCAGTGGGAGAAAAAGTTTAAGTATCAAGTTCTAGAAGGGAAATTTAGAAAATCTGGCAAAACTCTGTGCGTGTTGTAGCGCGAGCTTCGGCTTAGCAGTTATTGCTGGTTAAACGTGGTGTAACAGCTATTATTTTGCTGCCACCCAAATTTATCAATGCTCTGTTAAGAAACAGGATTGTCTGATCCCTGTAGCGTAATTCTACTGCTTGATAATATCTTCAAATTTTGAGTTTGATTCTTACTGTTTCAACTACCGCCCAAGCAGAGGCCTAGTGTATTAGCGTCGAGTTGACGCATTATAAATAATCTAAAGAATGTAATAAAGGGTAGTTTTAACCCTTCTTCTGAGCAGTCACTACTCTCCAGATTTCACACAAAAGATAGACAGTAGATATGTAGTGTCATTAGGTTATTTCGGAAGCAGGAGTGATAAAAAGTGAGCAATGCCTTCGCCGGGAATCGAACCACGGATCTCTCGGTTACGCTTCGAGCGTGCTGACCACTACATCACGAAGGCATGCGAAGAAGGCGGGAGAAATACCTCATAGATCTTACACATTTTATAGGCATTTGACATTTGATACATACATTGGAAATTTACTGTAACCAAATTCTACTTATGATCTCATTACCTAGGATCTCTCTATTACTTAAGATAGTACACTTTAAAACAATGAAGATTTAAATCTATTGATTTAAAAACCCATCATTGTTAACAACTGCACCATAGCTAACACATAATCGAACTATACTACCTCACAGTGAAAACGAAACACCATGATATTTTTCGGAAGCATTATGGTAACTGCAAGAAATTCGTGGTTTTATCGTCTATTCAAAATGATCTAAAATTCAAATTGGTTACACGATTAGTAATCTAGATAAAAAAGGGAAGAAAGGATTAGATCAACATATATTTTTGATTGGGCCCCGTCCATGAAAACCTGTTTTTCTTACCAGTTTCCCATTTCGAAATAAACCCTAGGTTAAAAAAACGCCAGAAAGACACCGCTGAAGAAATTTTCATCAAACTTAACAAGAGGTTTTAGTTTAGGCCTACGTACTGGTGGTCGTCATACCGTCGTATCACAGCTGAAATACCTACGTATTCATTGATTCTGCTTAGAATTTGGAGAAGGGAACATGAACCATTTAAGAATGGGTGAGTTTAGGTAAACTTCCGAACACTTGGGTCGACGCAACCGAAGGCATCCAAAAGAGGTGCACATTTCATTACTTTCGACATTCTAAGTTTAGAAAACTTTGTATGCTCCAACTATCAACGAGGAACAATTTTGCTGATTCGGCTGGAAGTAATTAAACCGCTTTGCGAAGACCACCTTTGATTTACCCGCTGCATGAAAGATTGCTTTAATGTCGAGACCGAGCTGCCTGCTGTAATGAATCAGACTGGATAATATTTAGTGAAGAACCTTATTTCTGGTTTACTAGCTAATGGTAAGAGCCAAACGAGAATCTGGAGGAGATTAACTAAAACTTGCTATGAGAAAATTTATTGTATAGCACTGCATTTGCCACCTAACTGAAATTTAGGGAAAATGTTTTCGCATTTAGCGATTTTGCATTAGCGTTGATAATACCTATTTGTTATTTTGTTATATTTAGTTTTGAGCAAAACTTACCCTTTGGCACGCGGAAAGTAAAATCCTTTGTAACTGTTACTGTTTTTGCTCCATTTTCTCCTGCTACTTGAATTGGCAAACTGATTGTTTTCGTACAGCCATAAAAAGCGTCTTCTAGCGATAATGAAAATGAATGCTCTTGATCTGGACCCTGGATTGGTTTGGCAGGTTCTTCAAAAAACTGGTAGCTTGGATCCAAATTAGGAAGATAGTAATCGGCAAAAGGATTATCCACACCGAAGAAATCTCGGAATACCTTCATCAGGACGAGTTTACTTGTTAGAATATGTTTATCACTAATTTTTTTATAATTGTAATAAATCGAAAGTTTCTGTTACTGCGTAAAGAACTAAAAACATCGTAGGTTGCATTAGTGATGTGTATAGTGATCAGCATATCTGTCTGTTAGTCTCTGGTTCAGTACCCAGTGAGGGCACAATCGATTTTTGAAATTTCTGTTCTGAAAAAAATCTTAATGATTCTATGGCGCGCCCGAACTAAATGAAGCTGTTCTAATTCGTCACCACCTTAATTTGAACGACTGGGTTTCGTTATCCTTTCAATGAACAGGGCATGCAAAAAATAAAAATATTTCTTCGATACACCTCTGTGGATTAGTAGTGAGTACAACTATCAGACGTTTGGAAGGTCTTGGGTGCGTATCCTGGCAAGAGTACGCTTGATTTTTCCAAAAGAAAACGAACAATGAGAAAAGATCATTGACTTTGGAGCGGTTCTCAAAAGTGTTGATCAGTGATTCTGATTGTGGTAGATACTATTGACCTTAACTTGTCCTTAATTTGATCGCTCCTTCTCCGAAGGTGCCTTTTAAATAGAAAGAAGAGGAACTATGAGAAATTGCAAACCTTCTTCCCAGTTATCCTCATAACAGTGGTTCCAGACTTAAACTGCATGCGGGGAGAATGCACAAATTGAAGGCAGCTGGAGTTGGAATGCTCTTTTAACAAAATGAAAATAATAATAATAATAAACACAATTTTTAACAAATTGAAAAAATTTTAAAACTTAATTAATATTTCATAAACTAAATAAAAAATTAGAAAATAAATAAGACAATTTATATATTTTCCTTTATTTATTAAATTGTTCTTCCACACATTTGAAAAAAGTACATATGTTTGTATGTAAATATTCTTATTCTTTTTTTTAAAAAACTTCTTCCTATAGTTTGACACTTGATGGCAATTTGATTTTTATAAAGCTTGTAGACTCAGAAAACATACTAGAAACTATTTTTATCGCAGATTATAGATGTTCATCAGTCAACCGGATTTTTTTTAGACTTACTTGGAGGGGGGGGGACTGTTTACGTATAAATTCCAAACAAAGTGATTATTCTTACTGCAAAATTCCGTAATTGACGGTATTAATCTTTTGACACGTATAAATACAAGGTTACTCAAATCTATATAAAATCTTTGAACAAGATTTATGCCACACAGTAAATTAATTAGCTTCATATGTAGATTTTTAAATGCATTATTATTCGCTTTTCGTGCAATTTTTAAGTCCGCACCTTATTCCCTTTCGTTTTTAATGATAATGATTTTAATGTAAAACTAGTCTCCAAATAATTAAAAATCTTTAAAAATGTTTCTTCGAATTCGTGTCAGGATAATGCAACTTTTCTTGCATATTCTTCAGACTTTTCATTTGAAATAATAAGGTAGGATTTAAAATGCATGAAATATACGAATTTATTTTTTATTCCAGTCGTATTTCCCATAACTGCAGTTTACCTGGATACAAGGATACAGTTTACAAGGATATATTTCTGTGATAAATTTATTCTTCTTTGCAGCTCTTTACTGAAAGTATTGAAATTATAAGCACAGTCAACAAGAAATGCTGGATCACAGTCACGGAGTGGCATACAGTTAAACAGAGACAGAGACAAAATCTCAATCTCACCCAAAGTATTCATTCCATCTCATTTCCTTTCTGCAGCCGTCGCTCACGTGAACTCAATTACAGATTTTTATTTCTCTAAAACTATAACCACTGTATATTCAATAAATGCATAACTGAAATGCATTACCGGGCCGCATAAAATTGTAATAAATTAAAGCACAATAGGCTTTTCAAGGTACCTATTCACGAAATAACCTAAAGACTCCACACAACTATGTACTGTTATTTTCAAACGTTCTGTTATCTAAATATATAGATATAAAATGTCGACAAGGATATTTCATTTAATGATTTCTGGAATACTTGAGTAGCTAATTACCTTAAATTACTATGCTCTAAATTTCAAATCTTTAACAACTGATAAACTTGTCAATGAATGCTAGAATTAGCTTTATTTAATATAGCTTTGCAAATTAAAATACGGTTTTAATCAGCTTTGACTAATTTATATTTCTCGCACTTTAATGCATAGTTGCAATGATATTTGTTGAGTCAATGTCAGGAATTTACTTATTTCCAACTATGAGGCCGTAACATATTAAAATGTAAGTTAGACATTACTATTTATTATAACTTACTCAGCATAAGTTACCTCATTTAATATAATTTGTAGTCTGTGCTATCCAGATCTCTATATCAAAATTGCTGCTACATTTTACCCTATAAAATACAAATCTTTAAGAGAAATATCTGCTTATAAATGCTACATCCTAGAAAAAACGGCCTATGAGCGGCCGAGTTGTAAAGTCGCTGAACTAGTGTGGTCCGAGGTCCGAATCCTGCAGAACGGGCTGGCTGTATGGACGCTTTTGTGATTTTAAACATGTGTAACGTGTACAGGAGCCAGTATCCCTTGGGAAAACCTCCACGAAGGCATCCTTCTCCTTAAGCAGGTAGTCCTTGAGTGCTTCGTCATAACAAAAAAAAACCGAAGCAAACCCAGAAAACACCTCTTGGGATATGCAACTACAATGTCACTTCTTAAAACCTAATCATAGCATTCAGAGAAGTTGTACATGCACAATACCTTAAATTCTGAACAAGCATTATATATTTCAAAATATTTTAACTCAGTTTTGGCCGTCTGGGTGACTAAACTGGGTGAGCTGGGTGACTAAGCCAAATAGTTTTGCCATATTTGGACATAGATACATTTATAAGCAATAAACTTTATTAAAAGTTATTAATAATTAGTCATTACAAAGCATGAAAAAGCAAAATAGGTTGCCGTTAAAAGAAGGCTATCTCTAGCATAATAAATCAGATACAACTATGCTTCTCTATTTATGGCAATTCACGCATGTGTTATGCTAACTACTAGAAGGCTTGAAGAAAAGGTCCCCTAATTCTTTTACTCAAACTTCTCTAGAAAATTTACGAACACTTAATTTCCTCCAGGACAAAAAAGTGGTATATTAAAAGAGGTATAACAAACTCACCTTCACTGAATCTCCATGATATGTGTATATTTCAATAGGTCCTTCTGCTTGATCTATTTCTGGCGGGATTGGAACTCCAGTTTTGATACTTTCCTCTCCGAATTGATCATATAAAGCTTTCCATTTTGGGGTAGTCAGTACATCATAAGCTTCTCCAATTGCTTCAAAACGCTCCGAAGCCTTTGGATCATCACTTCTAAAAGATTTGAGAGAGATATGTAAGCTTTCTTCGTGAATCATGGTAGTACTTTTTTCCAATGACCAAATATAAATATTTAATTAAGTAAAATCTGGAAAACTGAAAAAAAAATATCGAATGACCAAAGTATAAATACTTAAATATTAAATCAAATCTGCATTTCAAATCAGCACATCCTTATGAAGCATGCTTAATTAAAACGTAAGGTAAGTATAGAAAAGTTTCGTATAGTTCAAGTTATGATCTAAAAAAGTCTCTTTAATTAAAACTACAAGTATAAATTCTATAATAAGTATATATAATCGAAACACAAATTCAATATAAAAGTAATTAAAAGTAGTGAATTATTGGTTTATACATAATGGAATATATTTTACTGCTTCCATGTAAAAATTACATGAAAATAATTGCATACATAACATTCACAAAACAAAAATAATCCATCATCTTGGGGTATAAAAAGTATTTGTACATTACAGAGTTGAATATTTTCGTAAATATAGTATTTAAATTAAAACCTTGTAGGTTTTTCCTTAACAAGAATAACTGGTTTGAGTCTTTTTTGCATTGGTTCAGTAATATTTGCTGTTATTCAGTTAGACTTGGAGTCCCATTGTTGTTTAAGAGCAGTTATTAAGTCATTTTTGTTAGAAATGTGCCTGGATCTAACGTTTTTATCATGTATTTCCCATAAATTCTCAACGGGATTAAGTCAGGTGACTGAGGAGGGAATTTCTATAAGTTTAGGGTATTATATAATATCCGAAGTCGTAAATTTAGGGCTGTATGTTTAGGGCCATTATCATACATTAAAACATAATTACCATTCAAACCCATTTTGTCGTACTAGACCATAGATTAGTTTTTAAAATGTAAATGTAAATCTACGATTTATAGCAGGTATGTGCAATTTTCACAGATCTACAGGCCGGATTAGAAATTACAAATGCAGGAGTATTGCAGGACTTACTTACATGAAAATATAAAAAAATGATATTTAATCTCTCTATTCCTTCATATAAACCCCCACCATAAACTTTATAGAAACATAAAATACGATAATATTTTTAAATAAAAATAAAAAATAAGGAAAGAAAATCTGAAATGTTTCAGATTTTAAATTACGTCCAAAGGGTCTTTTTTTTTAATATTTTGTGTGTTACCTTTATTTATTAAATATCATGTTCTACGCACTTAAACCATAAAATTCAG
>KK112240.1:173722-191413 GCA_000611955.2 Stegodyphus mimosarum | reverse complement strand
TATCATTTGGTATTGAACTTAAAACCTATACACAAACTCATTAGAATTAAAAGCTCCAACACCATCCCTCTACCACGATGGTCAGTTGGTATAGTGCCACGTCCTCCCTTATCTAGAGTCCGGCTTGAGGGGCCACACGCGACCCTCGCACAGGACGCGCAGTCCCAACGCCCGGACCGTACCGTCAGCAGTCATGCCGACCAAATGCCAAAGGGGTGGACTCCCGTCCAAAGTGTCCAGGCCCAGCGTTTATTGAACTCCAATAAAAAGCTTACATGGCCGAACACGGACAATAATACATTCGTTTGATAACACTTTGCATACATTGCTACATGTTCATTCATACAACCGACCTAATTAAACACTTAAATACATACATAGATGCATAAATACATAGATGCCACTTAATACATAACAAATAAATACCCAAATACATAAGTTAGAACTAATTGCGTGTGCCCGTGAGTACTAAATACAACGTTACCTGGATACTATATACATAAATGTTAGCATACATTTGCGACATGTTCATTCATAAGACCGACCTAATTAAGCACATAAATACACGCGCAGATACATAAATACCCAAGGGCCTCTTAAATACATAATAAAAAGATTCCTAAATACATAAATACCTGAAACTAAGTACGTGTGCATATGAGTACTAAATACGACGTTACCTGGAAACTTAATACATAAATAATAGCTTCTAATAACTTTACATATTATGCAAACCCCTGTTGTATATATATCTACATGTTGCCAATAATTAATTTACGCATTTTTACTTATTGGTACATATATCTTTGCATAATTATCATTACATAATTTATATATATTATAACCTGACTAATTTTAATCGTGCTAATGCTTGTGTCTCTTTAGGCTGCTTTATGCAACTATTACTAGGCACTTTGACATAAATCAGCACCTAATGCCGAGAGTTTTGACATTATGTTGCAGACTTTTCGTACCAAATGTTTTTGTTTTATTAGGTACTTGCAATATGCCTGAGTGTTTTTCGGGGGAATAGTCAGGTGTTGTCCAGCAGTGAGTTGGCAGGTAGTCACATAATGTTCCGGCGTTCCTTGTGAGCAGCCGCAGACGCATAAGTCAGTGTTACTGATTCCAAAGCGTTCGAAGTAAACTGGGAATGGGCCATGGCCGCTGATATACCGTATCAGTTCTGGGTTTCCGATGTTCCTTTCCGGGTCGACATGTGCAATATGGTATGCGGTACGTCGCCCGGTGGTGCTTGAGTCCCACTTCTGTTGCCACTTAGAGAGAGCTTGCAACCTGATAGATCTTTTGAGATGTGAGAGTGGCCATGGAAGGTGGATGAACTGGCCTATGGAGCATAGAGCTGTAATGTACTAGAGAAAGAAACGGCAACCCTGAAGGGGAACAGGAATGCGAACCACGTGACATATGGAACATTTCCCAGATCGTATTTCCCCCGAATCTTTCTTACCATTACAGCTCTATGGAGAATTTGTGAGAAGGAAGTGTTTTGCGAGTACGCGCATTGTTTCGGACTTCAAAAATGGTACTTTCGTGCTCCGCATATGGATGTAATTTCAGATACGTGAGAGGTGGATTAGTAACATTTCACAGATGAGCTTTTTCTAAAGTTTTAAAACATATTTTTTATAAAATGTAGAGGTGTTTTAGCCACTCTACTTGCCGTTTTCTAATAAAAATAGACTTTCTAATTTTATATAATATATGCATACTTGAAATAACATTTAAATAAAAGTACCTTAATATATATGTATGTTTTTAATAACTGCGTTCTGAAAAAAATGTTAAAATTTTAGTAATATGATATAATTTTAATTAGTCTAGCATTCTGCTTTGGCGACATTTTTTGTACGCCAACAGACTTTGCTTCAAATGCGTTTAGTTATATATTCTTTGTATGCGTTTGCTTTATGCGGTCATGTACGAAGTAGTATTTAATGCTTGTAATTATGTAGTATGTATTTAATACTTACTGAATACTTATTAAATACATACTGAAGTAGTATGTATTTAATACTTGGTAATGTCGATACAATACACTGTGTAAGAACTGCATAAAGTTATGATTTTTTTTGACATGAATGACCTTATTTTATCCCCTTTTCTTGCATCCAAATATAATAAATATGTTTACTTTCAATCACGTATTTTCTTTCTTATATCATGTTTCTGGCATTTATTTTAATATTAAGAATTTGTAAAGTATTAGGAAAATAGTCATTATATAGAAGTTAAATTTCAAAACATTAATAATTTTAAGTTTCTTTTTAAAAATAATGAACATTATTTATATTTTACCTTCTAAAATTATTTAAAATAGTGCGACTACATTGTGGAACGTGCATAATATATTTATTTTTGCTAGTAAAAGGAAGTCTTAATTTACCACATTTTTGTTTCATAATTTATTAATTTACCTCTCTCTCTTCCTTTTAACTTATATCGGCTATATTGATATTCATTTTTACTTCATTTAATTTAATATCTTTCTCACTTTGATTTGCCTACTATCTAGTTCTCTGTAATACACCGTATTAACATTAAATTTCCTTTTCGTATTAACATTGAATTTCCTTTTTGTATTATTTTCTGTTTTCACTCATTTTACTTATGTTATCTATTTTTTATTTTTTATTCTGTCCTATGCACTAAAAAACCTTCTATTTTTTATTTTTTATATATTTATTTATTTATTTTTCCCCTGGCCAATTTTTAGGCTCATAATCTTCCTGTTTTATTTTAATCTTTTTCACTCAAAATAATTTCTAAAATTACCTTTTCTCCTTCTTTATGCATTATAATAAATATATATATGAATTTTATTTTTTAATTTTTTCATCCACTATTTTTAGTATGTATTATATACTTTGCCTAAATCACTTTTTATTTATTTATTTATTTGTTTATTTTTAAATGAAAAAAACTCTTTTTTTATTTTTATTTTATTTGTACTTTATTTATTCTATTACCATTTTCCTGATATGTTGTATTTATTGTACATTGCTTCGTCTCATTCTGTTTTTGCCTTTTTCTCTTTGTGCTGCTAAGCTAGGTATGACTATTTGTCTGGCTGTCAGAGGTGGACTGCATTTTGCAAATTTAATTTGTGCAGTATAGAAACAGCCTTATAGTGATGCTATCCTCCTGATGAAATCATCACTATTTCCCCCTTTTTTTTAATTCATTTTATTCACTTTTAACGGAAAAAAATCGCCAGCCGTGGCGATAGTACGCCAAAGTCTAGGTTCAGTTTCATTTCATGCCCAAACTCCTGCAGCTCATTCCTGTGCCGCTTTTCACCCGGTTTTGAATGGCAATACTCGGTCTAGTATATAACAGGTCTATGCTTTGGAGTTGGTGGCAGCCTCTTTGGCTTGCTATTTCATTCCCTGTGTGGCCAACGTGGGCCTTAATCCATTTAAGGTAGATCTCTTTATGTGGGTTTTCCCTGAGACTACGTTGTATATCGGCGACCATTTCAGAGCTGTGATCTGGATTGGCGATTGCATGGATCGAGGAAAGGCTGTCGGAGTGAATGATGCCTGATGGTATATCCGTATTTATTAAATAGCGTACCGCGTTTTTGATAGCTACAAACCTCACTTTGAAATACGCTATTATTCGGGTGGAGGTGTGCTTGCCATGTGTGCTGGATGTTGTTATCTGCGGTGACTATGAAAGAGCAGCTCACTTGGTCCTCGATCTTCGAGCCATCGGTAAAGACCTTGATTCTAGTGGATGGTTCTTTTTCTGCGGTGTGTGAGAATAGTCTTACACCAAGACCTTTTAGTGCTGGGTGCAAAGCAGTAGGGAGGACTCTTTTTTCGTAGTTATCTGGTAGATAGGCCTGTTCTTCGTAAAATATTTGCTTGCGCAGTAACTTTACTGTCTGGAGAACCGCTTCCTCTCCCGTTCGTAAGTGGAGCGTAAGAAGTCCTGCCATGGTGTTTATGGCGTCTGTTGAGGTGGTTATGTAGGCCTTCCTAATCATTAGCGCGAAGGGTCGTTGTAAAGCGGCTAGGTGGCGCACTTTACTACCCTGCATGGGAAAAGCCCACACCG
Organism: Stegodyphus mimosarum; assembly: GCA_000611955.2. Lineage (NCBI taxonomy): Eukaryota > Metazoa > Arthropoda > Arachnida > Araneae > Eresidae > Stegodyphus > Stegodyphus mimosarum. The sequence continues at coordinate 187,330 of KK112240.1, read as the reverse complement.
CCGCACCATAGGTAACGATTTTCTCTATTGCCATGAGGTAAAGCATCTTCTGAAGATGTGGTCGTAGTCCCTAGTTGTAACCTTGGGAGGTTCTCAGGTAATCTGCTATTTGCGCGGTGCGCTTTTTCAGTTCTAAGACGTGAGCTATCCAATTAAGCTTATTATCCAGAATGAGGCCCAAATATTTTATGGTGTTGACGATTTTAATTCTTTGGCTGTTTATACAGATGCGAGGTTGACTGGTGAGGAACCCACCTTTTTTAGGGAAAAGAATGATTTGGGATTTGTTATGGGCTATTGTAAGCTTTATGGAATAGCAGAGATTATAATTTATGAAATGGCAGAGATTATAATTTATGAAATGGCAGAGACTATTTGAAAGAGAGCAGTACCAACACTTTTCGAAATAAAACATTTTTATTTTCAACTTGCGAGACTGTTGCCATTCGGATAAATGAGTGCGAAAATCAGCGATTTTATAGTTTTTAATTAATAGTTCGGCTGATTAAAGTCGTACGAAGATGGGAATAGTTGAAATGGCTTTCCACGAATTTTTGAAATCGGGAATAATGTATTTAATGGTTGGCAACGCTATTTTTATTTCATCGTCAAACTTCGCAATTTGTTTTTAACAAACTCTGGGATTTGAAAGCGAGCAGTGTCCAACAACGTTCGAAATAAAGCAGATTTTCATCTCCAGCTTGCGAGACTGTTGCCACTCGGAAAAATGAGGGCTAAAATTAGCGTTTTTCCAAGTTTTTAATCAATATCTCTGATTTTAGCTACTTTTTTCGAAAAAGTGGACGTCGAACTTTTGCAGGACCCGGAAAAGAAGTGTAGAAAGTTTGGTGACGATAGCTATAGTAGTGACTGAGTTATTAGAGGATAAACCAACAGACTTTCTTCTTTACATATATATATATATATATATAGCTTTATATCAATAAATAATTAATTATCAGTATTATTAATAAAATTATTTTGTACTAGTGGAATCTTGAATTTAACAATCAATTGCCGGTATATATTTGTTCGTCGACTCCTTGATTATCAAAAATTATTAAAATTTTAAAGAGGGTCAACTCTTTAAAATTTTATCCACTCCCAAGGGTTCAACATTGACCCGATGGGAATCCCTGAATCACACTTTTTGTTTTGCTAAAAACATTCAGAAAGCTTCTTTAGTTTGTCAGTTTAACTACACATAAACTAATCTGATACAGTTCATTCCAACGCTTTCAATATTTTAATTATAAGGCATTTCTCCCGCCTTCTTCGCATGCCTTCGTGGTATAGTGGTCAGCATGTTCGACGCGTATTCGAGAGGTCCGTGGTTCGAGTCTCGGGGAGGGCACTGCTCATTTCTTCACTTTCCTGCTTCAGAATGTCTCTACATCGGTTCCCGAACTAAAAAGAGTGGTGAATGATGATTCTCCACCACCACGATTTGGCGACTGGCTCCTCTAATCTCCAGTCGACCTTCAAAAGGGGGGAGTATGTAAGGTATTTCTCACGCCTTCTTCGCATGCCTTCGGGGTGTACTGGTCAGCACGCTCGACAGGTAACCGGGAGGTCCATGGTTCGATTCCCGGCGAAGGCGTTGCTCATTTTTCATCCCCCTGCTTCCGAAGTAACCTAATGTCTCTACATAATAATTAATTTAAGGGAAAAAATAATAATGAAAGGGGTAACTTTTATTTACGTTTTTTCTGCGTCAATTCCAAGTCGAAATCTACGCAATTTTATTTAAAATCTACTTCAATCTATGGGTTCATTTCATCTTTCCCCTTCTTTTTTTTTTCATAATTTTATGTTTTATGTTGAACTTCTGTGTCGATTGTCAAAGATTCCTGTTGATAATATCTCGGCTCTGGAGAACAATAGGAAAATAGTCGTGCGGAGAATTTGCCAGAATTCGATCGGAATTCGAAATAAAATGTTAATACATTAGTTCAGCAATTCTCAAACTGTGGGCGCGCCTCCTTAGGAGGCGTGAGAGCATCTACGTGAAGCATTACGTTAAAAGAGTACGTTAAAAGAGCATCTACGTGGGGGGGCGACCATATCAAAAAGTTTAAAATAAAAGATTATTTAAAAAAATTATTAATTTACTGAAAGGAAGCAAAACAAAATACATTCCGACATAATAAAAAATAAAGTACACATTTACACTGATACATTGTACTTATAAATGTATCAATAGCCCACAATGTATTTGATAATTAATTAATTTAGCAATACTAAATTAAGAACAAGTTTAATAATTATTGGTGACTCCCATGCGTTTCAAGAGCTAAGTTATTCAAAGGAAGGTTTGCTAAAATAAATTAAAACTCTAAGTTCTTGTTCTACGTTTAACTAAGATCTATATTTTTTTGCCTTCAGTGCAGCCACCGTAGAAAATCCGGTTTCACAAAGGTAGGATGTTGGAAACGGTAATAGGATACGAAATGCTTTCGTTTTCAGTGCTGAAAATTCATCATCCACCCCTGCCGAAAATTCAAAGCGTGATTTATTGCTTTTGATTTCGCCACTTGACATGGAATCTATGAAGATTTCTTCTTCGGCAGTTGAACATATAAAAAATTTAACCCTTATCTTGATAATTTGCACGATTTATAATTAAGGTCATGTTGTAGCTTTACCAACAAAGTAGATTATTATTGCATTCAATATATTGTTATTATTTGGGGGGGCGATGAAAATTATGATTGAAAATTGGCTCTCAAGTATTGAAAGTTTGAGTAGCACTGTATTAGCTGATTAACACTCACTCCTGACATAGTCGTCTTCTTCATCTTAAATCTAAATTTTAAATGAACGCCCTACTAAAGAGGAAAATACTTTCTAATATTTCTCCATTTTCTCTTTTGTTACAAAATATATGGCTGCTCTTAAAATACTGCATAAATTAACGCATTACGATGCATTATGCAAAGATCGTCGCTTTAAAGATAAGCGCTCGACCTTCGGTTAAAACAATCAGGTATTATGTCAGTATCCTTGAAAAAGTTACCAGAATAGTCTATAACAGGATTAGCCATCGCCGACAGAAAAATAAAAGTTTAACAAACCAGTTGGAAAGAGAGGAAGCACTTTTCTGGTTTTAAATATAACTTCGTTTCCCTCGTAGCTCATCACTTGGTCAAGGTCGGTTTAAATATTCCACGGTTGTTGACGCTGCAAGCATTTCCCCGCCGTTTCGCGTAGATCACCTTCTTTATTTGTCCCTACTGCGGCGTTTCCGTTCTTTGACGTCAGCTCGAAGTTTATTGAAACGTCCAAACATAGCCATAATATTCGGTGGCGATAATGGTCCATAAATCTTGAATACGAGCTTGTTTTGGGTATGGAAGCAAGGATTGCAAGTTTAGGAAAATTGTAAATTTGTGGATTACTTTGTTCCCGGAAAAAGATTAAATAAACAATTGTTCATCTGCTTCCGTTGTTTTCGGTTTATTGAAGATGAGTAGAAAACAAGGTTGAGAAAGGTTGTAATGCAATATTTCCTTCGGAAAATTTCTTCTTCTCGAAAACACAATCATGTCACGTACGAGTAAACAGTTTCTGTCTAATTTTGCCGGAAATAGCCCACATTTTAAAAGCAACTTAGCAACAATCTAATAAGTAACATTAAATACTTGTACATCTCTCCGCATGAGAGACATTTGTTGTTTAACCAGCAGGCTTTTCTTGATCAGTTGGTATTTTGTTCAGCCTTAAAAGAGCATCTAGGCTTTAGCGTTAATTCGACAGCTTTTTAACCAGAACACTTTCAACAGGCTTAATATAACTTTTGCAGGGAGGAGGGGCGTAATTGAGATTGGTAATTTTTCATTACATTTGGTCATTTTGTTTTTGATAAGCGCAAGCCTAATCTTAAAAAATGATTATTAATCACCGAAAAACGCACATGGCACTTTCAAACGCAGTCGAAAGCTAAATAACGTAAACGAAATGTTCATTTTATGCACAGTAAGACCCCACTTAACGCTGTTTCGGTTTAACGCTGTTCTTACTTTTAATTGATAATGTTCCAAGCCATCCAACAAATTTATCTGACTTAATAACATGCACTCCAGTAGAAGCAGTTTTCTTGGCGCCTAACACAACTGCCTTAATCCAACCAATGGATCAAGGCTTTATATCAAATTTTAAGGCTTATTACCTGCGGCGAACATTTTGACAGATGTTTGAAAAAACAGACGGAGAAGAGAAATAATCAATAAGAGAGTTTTGGGAAAAACTACAATATCATGAATGCTGTAGAAAATATAAACCTTTCTTTCTTGGAATGAAGTAACAGAAAAACGTTTGAAAGGGGTATGGAAGAACATTTGGCCAGATCTAACCAAGGGAGGTGACACTGGACACTTTGTCGATATGAATGAAACAGTGGAAGAAATAGTGGAATTAGCGAAACAAACCGGTTTAGATGGGATTAAATGTGGAAGATGTCGAAGAAATAGGGCGAGAAACAGCAGCAAGTCTTATAATGATGAGCTCAAGGAATTAGCGAACCAAAAAGAACACAAAAATATTGAAAGTAGTGATTCTGAAGAAGACCGAAAAGAACTTTCAACATCGTTTCTAAAAACTAGTTTGACCACTATAACAGAGAGTATGGACCAGTTTATTGAAAATGACCCTAATTTTGACAGGAGTTGAAAAGCAAGACGGGAAGTTATGGATGCCTTATCCACTTACTAACAACTTCTTACAGAGCGCAAAAGGAAAACGCAGATTACATTAGATACCTTCTCGATAAAAAGGCAGAAAATTGGAAATACAGAAGAGACTGAATGATCTGAAATGTAAACATACTGACTTAGAATTTTATTTATTTTTATATGTATATTCATTTATATTTGTAAGAAATAAATTTTTGTTTTATTGCTACGTAGCGTATTCGGAAACTAAGTACCGTTTCATTCTAGCGCCGTCGCAGCGCTGTGGTAGGCGTCCCGCGCATGCGCATTAGTTTTTCTTGTTCACTGACTTTCAATTGTCGCCATTTTGGTTGCTCTATGTTGTGTTTTCAGTTTTCTGTGCACATTCAAAATGTTTAAGACAATTAGTTCTCCCGCTGACTGTGAGATTCGTGCCGTAATTAAATTTTTGAATGCGAAGAATGTTAAACCGGCCGAAATTTATCGTCAAGTGACAGAAGTTTACGGTGAATACGCGATAAGTGATGGAATGGTGAGAAAGTAGGTAAGAATGTTTAATGCAGGTCGAACAAATGTCCACGCCGAGGCTCGAAGTGGTCGGCCTTCTGTTGTCACCGATGATTTGGTAAGGAAAGTTGATGAAGCAATTCATGAGAACAGACGCTTCACAATGACAACTCTTTCAGAGGCATTTCCACAAATTTCGCGTACTGTTTTTCTCGAAATTGTGTCTGACCGCTTGAATTATCGCAAACTGTGTTCCCGATGGGTTCCAAAAATGCTCACTGATGTTCACAAAACAAAGCGACTTGGTAGTGCCCTGACATTTCTCACACGGATGAGGGAAAAAACGTTTTAAACCAAATTGTGACAGGTGATGAAACTTGGGTGTGTCATTTCACACCAGAATCGAAACAACAATCGATGGAGAGGAGACACACTCACTCTCCGAAAAAACAAAAGTTCAAAGTGACAATGTCATCACAAAAAATCATGCGCACTGTCTTCTGGGATAGGAAAGGCGTTTTGCTTACTGAATTTCTTCCCAGAGGTGAAACCATTCATGCGGTACGATATTGTGAGACTTTAACAAAACTAAGGCGTGCCATTCAAAACAACGAAGAGGAATCCTCAGTAAAGGAATTGTGTTGCTCCATGACAATGCTCGGCCCCATACTGCTGGTGTCACTTAATCGTTAGTTCGACAGTTTCATTGGGAGCAGTTCGATCACCCGCCCTACAGCCCGGACTTGGCGCCGTTCGACTATCACTTGTTCCTGCACATGAAACGCGTGCTTGGTGGCAAGCGCTTTGGAGCTGACGATGACACGAAAAATGCTGTGGAGTCGTGGTTATCGAAACTGGCGGGAAGTTTCTTTGACGATGGTATCCCAAAACTGGTCACCCGCTATGACAAGTGTTTGATTATTGGCAGAAACCATGTTGAAAAAAAGTTTAAGACATGTATTTTCATGTAAAAATAAAATTGGATTCGAAAAAATTGTTTTACTATTTTTTTTTCAAAACGGTACTTAGTTTCCGAATACGCCTCGTATAAAAAAACATAATTAATAAATTTAATGGTAAAATACCTGACCAATTTTCTACACATCTTCCCCTAACCCCATTATTTATATGATGAGATAACCTCGTTTAACGCTCTGCTTTGATGGAATGTATACCCCGCGTTAAGCGAGGTGTTACTGTACACAATGTACGAAGGATGAAAAATCTAGGAATTTAAGATGGGATGAGGCTTAATCTGATAAATGTAGCCATTTGAATGAATCGCAATTTCAAAACGAAACCTGTTGTTGTTGTTACTAATCTTATTTGTCTGACAATGGTCAGCACAAGCCCACGGCATTCTTCGTGGGAGGATTCAAATGAGCCTATCGTTTGCAAAAGCCTTGAGCACTATATAGGAGACAGCCCGACTTTAGCTCAGTTCCTCCCCCGCCGCCCCAATTTTGAGAGCGAGCACCCCGAGGACACGGGTCCGAGGATCTCCCACCCCTATTCCACTACCAACAACCTCTCGAGAGGTCTTTCGGCCTCCCTATATTTAGAGTGCCCCCATGCCGCACAGACGCTATACATTGCCAAACATGTGTGCCTTCTCCGGGATTCGAAGCCGAGCCCTTCTGAACAGCAAACTACTAACTACTATTAACAAAAGCAAACTCACTAACTACTATTTTGGTTGGATAGCAGAATGAAAACTTTTATTTATATTTAAATGCCTGCGTCGCGTTTTGTTATTTTTATTTCAATCTGAAAGTTAATCAATATGTCTAATAAATGAATAAAAATGCAGAAGAAGATTCTGTAAAAGAACACTTTTCGACTGTCGGTCACAGATTAAAAAAATACCACATTCTACCGAATATTTTGATACCTTCTACCCACTAGGTTCGTATTTCATGCATGTGAACTAACTTCGCCATCTGGAATGGGACTTATAAAATCAATTACACATTTTATACCAATACTTTTTTTTACAAAAATGTACTTTTCACTGAATGCAATTTTCGACAATCCCTTTCAGGTTCCAAGTCATACACTGTGGTATGACATGTATATGTATTTTCATATATTGATTAGTCTCAAATCTTGTAAAAACATAGTTAATCAAAAAGTATCAAAATAGTTCTCCAGTTTGATCTTAGGTTTTCAGTCACTTGCACCCACCTCAGTTCCTTCATATATCGCTAAATACTATTTATTATGTCAGTCTGAGTAATCACCCTGGAAGTATGGATCTTGTATTTCTTGAGTTTAGGTTACTTTTACAGATGTTGAAAAACCATACTGTTCTGTATTTTGATAAAAAAAAAGTCCCTATGTTTAAACTTTAGATCAGGTGGTGCTCAAACTATGGGTCACGACCTCATTTAAGATCACGAAAATTTTTAATAGGTTCGCAAAGTGGGTAAAAATCTTTAAAAATCTGAATTGATGGAGTATAACTAAGCGTTGATGCTCTGCACTGACATAAAATTTAAATACCATTGCTCTAAATAGAAGAATGAGAGTATTCCGTTTTAACGGTTTCAGGAGTACCATTGAGAATCGGGAAGTCTTAACTGATTCTAGAAAGATTCATCTTTGAAGTTATCAGAATTTGTTTTGTATTCTCAATCTTTCTGTGCCCATCCTACTGAGCGCCTATTATTCTCTATAGGCCTTTATGGATAAATAAAGGCAAAAAATTAATTCACTTAATCTCGGCTTTTACCCTTTTTTTTAACACAGAACGGAATGTTCCACGGGTATTCCATTGTCACTCCATATCATCGGACAACTTCCGAGAACATTCATAATTGATTTGCTATATTTCAACCGTACCCCCCCAAGGAATATTTCATGATTTTCGTGGAATATCCCTAGAATGTTCCAAACTTATTCCAATTTCGAATATTCTTCTAATCTAAATGAATGTAAAACAACCTTCCGTCAGTTTTTAAAAGTGTACCAGGCTTTGAAATAGGAATGGATTATGTGGTTGTGTATACTGCGGCAGTTTTATATCTACTGTTCTACTAGGCCGATTGACGAACTCAACTTGCGTTTTTCATGTCTCGAAAGCACGACTTAGGATATGTATTAGATTTATATATAGTATTGTTCTAATACAGGTATTTTGACACAAAAGCGGACTTCTTCTGCAATGACACGCCAATTGTTTTTTCCATACTTCGATTTTGCGACTCAAATTATGCCAAACTGCCAAATTTTATAAAAATCGCACGAGTAGTTTATAAAAAATTAGCTTTCAAAATTTCAGCTCCTCATTGTTAATTGAGTTTGGTATATATTTATAAATTTCTCTTTTTTTATTAAACTTATTTGATTCTTCCTTTCACATTTCAAAATTAAGGTTCATTCCGAATAACATTCGCCCATTTTTTATGATTTATATTTAAAATTTGATATACGTGATATACGGGAAGATATACGTGAATTTATATATTGGCGCGTTTTGAAATTTGACATATTTGTTTAAAACGATAATAACATCAAATGTGGTTTAGGCACTTTGTTAAAATTATTTGAAAGTAGAACGATGTGACTTTTTTTCGCTCATGCACAATGTAAAAAGGTAGGAACGATGTGACTTTTTTTTTCGCTCCTGCACAATGGAAGGGAAAGGAAAATAGGTTGCCATACATTAAGAAGTTAGCCAAGTGAATTATTCTTGGCGCAAACTGAAAAAATTTGCGCCAAGGTTTAGTTTATATAATTTGAATTTCTTCGTAAATTTCGCACCGAATTTTACAAAATTTAATATTTAGACATAATTTGAGACGTAGAATCGACATATGGAAACAAATTGGTATGTTATTTCAGAAAAAGTCCCATTTTGTGTCAATGTACCTATGTTAGAACAATGCTATATAAAACTCTAATATATATCCTAAGTCGCGCTTTCGAGACATAAAAACACAATTTGAATTTCGTCGTCAATCGGTCCTGTGTAACGAAAGATATAGAACTGCTCCTCCTCTTTTTTGCGCAAAGTACGAACACAAGGAAGGGCTTTATATACGAGTATTGGCGAGATAAGAGATTTGATTTCTAATTGTAGACTAAATTTCTCGAAGATTACTATAACATATAAAAAACATACTTCAAATATTCTAAGAATATTTCTGGCATATGAAAATAAGCTTAATTTGCGATATTCCGAGTATATTTCAATATATGCCTGGAAGATTATGGAAATTTTTTTGGAATCTTCTGAGATCCTCCTCCTTGGTATATCTCAGGGACATTTTTGTGCTGTTTGGGGAGTATCACATTTAAACTTCGAAAGGCCCACCTGAGACCAATGCACAAACGCAAAGACTTGAGACTAATTAATATACGAAATGCACCCAGTCAAATAATATAATTAATGTAGTCAAATGCTCCCCCACTATGACTTTCGATTCACTACTATACTTCAAAAAGGCAAGTCAATTAATTTCGTTTCCCGTTCTAAAAATTTCTAATTTCGTTTTTCATTTGAAGCCTATCACAATTGCATTTATATGGAATCATGCCTATCATATTGAGCATAGCTATATCAAATGCTGCAAAGAATTATAAAATCTGTATTCCAGACATATTTGAAACTAATTAAACTCATGGCAACTGGAATCCTACACTAACATATACCAAGGAACTAACTACAGATATACAACTGAGTAATAACAAAAGAAAAAGTGTTTCTTAACAGTCAGTGTGTATTCTAGCGAAAAAACCCGTTAGCAAGTTTCTATAGGTCATTCACATATAGCAGAAGAAACATAGTATAAATTGCTTTAATTGAGCGAATGGTAATGTTATTCTAGGAAGAGCATTATTTAAATGCCTCTAATATCTTTAGCTTTGCAATAGTTATCTTCTTCATGCTAATTAAGACACAAAAGAAGTTCGATGGGCATTTCCGCATCTATTGTCCACCAGTTGTTGGCTTATATTATAGTGACCTGATTTTGCCTTTTATTTTAGTACTTTACGGGAAGGAAATGATTTAACCAGAATTTGACCCGAACTTTATTTCCACGAAGTCATCAACATTGCTTACATTTAACATAACAAAGATGAACATCTACAGACTGAGCGTCTACTCATATTTAAAATCCGTACATTACAATAGATGCCGGTTAAAGTGATTGCGGTTAATATTATCATTCGGATATTGCTATGGAACTGTTAAAGTTTCGCCCGTGTGTATACAAAAACATGGAAAATAATTCCTTATTGTATCAACAATTCGGTTAATGATCTCAAAATATTATAGAATGGATTTTTAAACTGAAGTAAATTCAAGAAATAACGGTTAAGATCTTCAAATAAGGCTGAAATAGAGTATGGAATCTTATAAATAACAAAAGCATGTCTGCAAATAACGGATTACAAGTCGTTTTAAATAAATAACGTGCATTGTGTGAGATTTAATGCTTGGGCGGATACTGATGAATAAAAAAAGCTTTATTTGCAGTAAGGTATTTCTCCCACCTTCTTCGCATGCCTTCGTGGTGTAGTGGTCAGCGCACTCGACGCGTAACCGAGAGGTCCGTGGTTCGATTTCCGGCAAAGGCGTTGCTCATTTTTCATCTTTCCTGCATCGAATAAACCTAATGACTCTACACTGGCGTCCGAACCAAAAAGGTGTTGGATGATGATTCCCCACCACCGGGATTTGGCGATTGGGTCCCCAAAACCCCAGTCGCCCTTTAAAACGAGGGCTAATCTTTGGAATATGGTAACTGGTAGTTTGGCGACTTTTGGCGACATTTTAGTAAGGCGATAAAAATTATAATAATAATAATAATTTTTATTAATTTAATGTATATGTTTATTTATATTTTAATTAGTGTTCTTTAATTTATTTATATTTTAATTAAATGATAGTCATTTTGTGCATTACGCGTTTGTAGCATTTTGCAATCCATTTCAGTACAAGTAAACCTGCATGGAAATAAGTTAAATATTTGACACTAAGTATTTGCAACCATTTTTAATGTTTGCCTTATAAATTCGCAGGTGACTTTTATAATGGATAATTTAGAAGGAAAAGAAAATTAATGTAATTTCTAGCATATTTTATTTATTTTATACGTGCAAATGTTCATCCTTGGAAAGGGTATATGCAAGCTGAACATATAAAAGCTTGCATAGTATACATACTTTTTAGCGATCAGGTAATTTCATATATGTCCTTTTTTACCAACTTCAAAGATTCACAAAATTTTCCTGCATTTTCGTGGAAATTTTTCTAATTTACGAGAAAAATTATTTACATGTTTCATATACAAATTTGCCCTGTAAAAACAAATTTCTGTGCACGTTTTTTCCACTACTTTTCGGAAAATTCCGATCGTATATTTTAGCTAATAAGCACTTGGAAACAATTTCGCACCTAAACTTCGTCATCATTAAGCACTTTTGTTCCATAAAAATTCTAGCATAAACATAATTCGGCTAGCAGATTGTTGGAAAAAATGTTGAGTTTAAAAAAAAAAAAAAACACCTTTACTTCGTGAAAACAAAATGCCGTCCCCCCAAAAAAACTGCCAGGTTGCTGTAGCAAGGTTGCTCGCCAAATTTTCGCCAAAAGACCGCCAAGTTACCATAATCCGAAGATTAACCAAAACGAGCAGTATATAAGGTATTTCTCCCGCCTTCTTCGCATGTCTTCGTGGTGTAGTAGTCAGCGGCCTCGACGCATAACCGAGAGGTCCGTGGTTCGATTCCCGGCGAAGGCATCGCTCATTTTTCATGTCTCCTGCTTCGAAATAACCTAAAGGCTCTACAGCAGTATTAGTGTAGTCACAGGTGAAAATTACCTGTCGCTTTCTGAAACAAATCCAAGCACATAATGTGATTAAACTTTTTATAGAAGACGATGATGAAATTGGAGAATTTCTTACAATGATGAAGTTTGTGTTAGAGTTATTAAAATTATGGGTACAGCATCGATCAAATAATTTACAGATACGTTATGAATATCAACAATTCGTTAATGAAAATGTACAAACAATCAACTATTAATGATTTTCTCATAATTAAAAATCATGAAAGCAAGCCTTTACATGTCTCTAGTTATAGTTATATTAAATTAGTTAAATTCGTTTGACATGTTGAGAAACGTTTTTCTCACGGCTTAATGTTATCATTCCGTTAATATTATTAAAATAGTCATGGACAAACGTGGTCACGTTAAGTGGCGCCTATTGTATTAGAAAAGCTAATTTAATTAGAATATCCAAGAGAATATTCCTCACACGCAACCGAATCTTATGATATTCTCTGTTGTTTACGCAATTCGAGTTTGCCAAAAAAGTCAAGCATACTCCAGACATAAACATAAGTCATTCAACTTTTAAAAAATTCTGGCTTTCGTCCATGTCTTACCTTGTTACCGTGGCTTTTTTTAAAAACAGCACTGGCGAAGACCTTTTTTATTATCCATTATCTTGTTACTTGATTCTTATCTCTAATAAGAACTTTATGGATGAGTGTAGTAAAATAGGTTGCCAGATTTTATAGGTTGTCTACTTTGATTCGTTTAATTTCAGTCTTCTTAAATACAGAATTACTAAAAAATAAAGAAAAGAAATTATATAGAATACATGGAGATTGATTAAAAATAGCTTTCTCTTAAAAATTTGTCTTGTACTAAATTACACACACACACAAAAAAAAAAATACAATTTTACTCATAATTATACTAAAATTATCTATCTAAGTACAAAGTTCGTAACAATATTGCATTGTAATACTTCTTTCGCAATTGAAGCAAACTCCAATGAAGGAACACAGAAATAACTTTATTTAATACTCAAAATGTCGACATACAAGCAAGAATAGACAACGAATTCTAAACTATTTTAAAATAAATATAATTACATTCTTCGTGCTTTTAAAACGTTGCCATTCAGATAGATATTAATGTTCGTCTATTTAAATTGTACAAACGATTAGCAACAATATTTAAAACTGCTACTGTTGCCACTCCTATGAAGTTTACTATTTCCTGTTTGCTAATATTTAATTTTTCATAATTTCGATCTATGAATCTGGCAACCAGGTCTGTTTTTGAATTAAGCGATCGGGGAATTCCCGTTCTATCTTCGCAGCATTTAAGATACGATACGTAAGTTATTAAATGTTATTCATCTTCGTGATGTACGGATCATTAGATCATTATGTTAAACTCAGTATGTAAATAGCCTCTTTAATCTCTCTATGTTTGTGAAGTGAAATAAATTGGATATTAAACGAAGTCAGAATTTGAATCGAATACAAGTGGCGTCCGAACGACAGGATAGTACTCTGCACTGAGAAATCAGAAGTGGCTAAATTCAAGTTACTTTAATGAAGGTAAACAAGTTAATTTCTGAATTTATTTAACTTTTGATTGCTTCTGAGTTATTTATAAAAGTTT